>JAULBW010043012.1:0-63227 GCA_032358265.1 Vaucheria bursata | reverse complement strand
ACAGTTATACAAATCTTCTTGAAGTATGTACGCAGCGATAAAGAGAATTAACTCTTTAGGAAGTTAATTCCTAACAGGCATGCGCTAGTCAGTATTTGCTTGATTGTGCATTGTTGAAAGATAATCATTCTCAGCAATGCAAGTAGAATTTTAAAAAACTACCTTGCATTGTTTACTTTGCATCCTGCGTTGGTTTATCAGAAAAAATTTAATGCTAGCTCACACATCTCTTGCCTTTCATGAACCTTTGCTTTACAAATCTGACACTGCTTTGAATCCATGTTACTTGCATTTGGGTTCATTTTTTTAAACTTCAAGCATACACTATGCTGCTTTTTTTAGCTATAGATACAGTTTTACTGTCTCCACAGAGTATCTTCACTTTAGTTGCACATAGCTTGCATCCAAATCATAGAGTTTCCAATTTCATTTTTGACATCTTTAGGTTTATTTTAGGCACCTTTGGTTGTGGACTAGCTCATTTTGCAAGTGCCAAAATTCATTAATTTTACAAGCTATATCACCAAGTAGCCAGAGTTGCATTTCATCCCTTCTAGAAGAGCCCATAGTTTCAGCCACCTCCTATAGCAGTTACATGTTCAGCACCTCAGCAAGTGCTTGAGCTCATTCCAAATTTCATTGTAGCTGCTTCTTTGGAAGTGTTCAGAACTAACTGCTTGGTTGCTTGTCCCCATCCAGACTTGGCGGATACACTAATCTCCTGTTGTAACTACACAAGCAAAACGAGCAAGACGCAAAGTTGCAACAGCAGAAGAGTATATTACATGCAAACAAAGTTGTAACAGCAGAGGATTATATTACACGTAAACACAAAGTATAGTTCTAGTTCATCATTACAGCCTGATATGACAAACATTGACTTGCCCCAAGTCTTCTGTAGATTTCTGCAGCTACAGAATAGAATTAACCATTTAAGGAGTGAATTGATAATATCTCCATAGAGTAGGCACATGTTAACCCATATCATCCAATTTCATACATTCTCATATATCAGCCTAGCTCAGGCTAAAAAACTTTTGAGTCCAGTTTTATGATTTCTGGCTGTTCACTCTAAATATTCTATGCTGCACATCAGCAAATACTCCAGTGATCATCAATCCTATTTGATGTGTCCTACATGTCTTGCCTTCCACACTAAGTGCACATTGAGCTACACTGTTTCCTGGTACATTTTTCATACTGAGCTTCTCCAGTGTCTATCATCTGCTAAGCCTCATTAAGTAAACTAAATAATCCCAGTATACTATTCACACAGGTTTTCACCTGATTTTCCCTTAGTACTTGGTACTCAATTAATTTTTGGCACTACTGATATTCCATTGTCTACTCACTTTGCCTTGTTTATTTCACTGAGTCTTCTAAACTCAAAATTTGCATAGCACTTCCAAAGTTCTACCTCTAAATGGAGCTCTTTGAGTTCACTCTCTGCACCTCCTTTCCTATCTATCCCATACTCAGTCAGTCCTCATCCAGCTACTTTTTTACATTGGGTCAATTCCAAGTTTCTTCTTAACTGTTCTTTAACCATAGGATCATCTTATCTACCTTTTTTAGCTCTCCATTTCTTTGTCATAATTTGGTTAATTATTTATAGCTTAGCATTTAAGGCTCAAATTTTGCTTACTTACTGAATTGACTTAATTGTTCTCAGTGTACAGACCAGGCACCTGATGTACTTTTTAGTTGGTGGAGGGGAAGGGGGAGTGTTGAAAATATCTGAGCTTCTTAAGTGAATTTAGTGTGACTTGTAAGGTTAGAGAACTGCATTTGCAAGATCTTAAACCAAAATTACTTTTTGTAATTCTCTAGTCATCCATATTAACTGAATGGTTCAAAACTCCTTAAATTTGATGGTCTTGACCTCCTGCATTTGAAATTACATATCTCTTTTGTCAGGAGCCGCAACTTCCCTTACAATTGTATGAGTCTTGTCATCTGTTTGATTGGTAATGCAGTTTGAAAATTAATCTTGGTCTTGATACTTCTTGTAAGCAGTAAAATTCTTGCCCAACATGTATTTTTATTGCATTCATTGCCTGATTTAAATTTACTGTAATGCAAGCACATTTTAAAAATTCAACCAAAATATCTCTTGGTGGCTGCCATTTTAATCTGGAGATGATGTGACTGAAAACAAGAAGCTTGAAAAATTTTATAAATTGCATATTGATTCCCCCCCATAAAGCCCGAAAGTCTGCAAATCATCCATATGCTGTTCTATTTTATCTTTAGAAAATGGATGAGAGAGAACTAGTTAAGACTCCATAAGGAATCATGATATTGACTTGTTATTTGAAGAGCAGTTATGAAATCTGGGGGTGAGAGCAGCATTTTTATCATGATCCAAGAATTTTGTCCCAAATGAAAGGTCAAACTATATGTTGCTCATATGTCCTTCAAAAGTATAGTTGTTCGTGTATATTTCAATCTTGACCTTTCGTTAAGAGATATTTCTAAAACATTTAGGAAAAACACGCATTTATGCCTTTTCAATTCATACTGAATTTTTTTTTGTTGGAAGATCGTTCTATACTTAAACCATTTTCACTACTGCGTAAAGTATTTAATAAAGTTATAAGATATATGCATTGTATAGTCTAACTTGAGAAATGCCATCATATCAGGATGAATTGGAAATTTTCAACGGAGATGCGTCAAAGCCCACAGACTTGGAATCATGCATTGCAATGCTTGGATCAAAAAATTCTGGATTGCAAGTCAGAGTCGCTAAGCAACTAAGGCAGTTCATCGAGATGGCAGTGCGAGAAATGAGCCCAGAAGCTTTTGTAAAATTTGAAAATGACCTTTTCCAGAAAATATTTGCACAAATGCGGTCATCTGAGCTTTCGGAAAAAATTGGAGGTGTCGTAGCATTGGATGAGTTGATTGATGCAAGCAGTGCGGCCCCAGAGCTGAAAGTCATAAAATTTTCCAATAATCTCAGTGCTGCACTACGAACAAATACAAATCATGCAGTATTAATCCAGGTCATTCCTCAATATTAAATATTGCATATACGGCTAATTCAATATAAAGTTTTTCATGTCTTAATAAGAATTGGAGGACTTAGAAAGTTTTAATTTAAGTTAAAGACGTAAAATCTAAATCAGAAAATCAACAAATGAGCAAAGGGAAAAATGTAGTCATTGAAATAATTAATTGAAAATAATTGTAATTATTTTACAAATTCTGACATGATCGTTAAAAAATTTATTGAACTATCCCATTCAAATGCAATCAAAGATTAATTATTACAGAAAAATGATAGTATTTAATTGAATTTCAAATAATTTTATCCATGTCTTGCGAAAATTGAAGTTCGTTTAATTATAAATATATATAGTTGTTAATTGGGAAATTTTCCTTGCACACGTCAAATTTCGAGAATTTTGGCACATGTACCCATTTATAAGAACTTTTTTCAGAAGTTCATCTTTACAGTAATAATTCAATTAAGAAAAACCGAACCATAATCCTTACCCTCTTAATGCGATATTTTGGTGGGTGCATCTTTTTAAAGTAGTTCCTACTGCCACATGTATATTGTCTTAAGCCACTTTAAAACGGCTTCTTCCCTGCTAGTTTGCTAAAATTATAGTACTAAATGAAAAGTTGAACAAGATGTTTATTTAGATAAATGGGTTTTATTTTGAATCTTTTGTTCATAGTAATTACCACTTGTTTGAGGCATTTTACAGAGACAATGTAAATGGATTGTAAGCTACACAATTATGCAATATATTTATATATATATATATGTATGTCTCAAATAATAAATACAGTTTGACTTGACTTCTTATTTTCAAACGGCTGAATAAAATGATTTCTACTGCTTTTCTCTTGTAGAGACGTTTTCGAAGTAGAATTACTTCCTTAATTGAAATGCATGTCTTGTGCATAGGTCAGTAAAGCACTTGGCCATATGGCTCGCAGCAGCACCGTCCCCAATGTCGACTATGTAGAATTTGAGGTAAATAGAGGTCTTGAGTGGCTTAGTGCCGAACAATGGCATAGACGTCTGGCTGCATGTATGATAATTCGTGAAATGGCTCAAAACTCGCCTTCAACCCTATATGTAAGGTAAAAAAGTTTTATTGATAGAATTTATGCAAATATTACTACAGTACCAGTACTATTTTTAAAAGATCAACTTAAGTCGTTTATATAAAAGATCACTCACCATGAAATGCAAAGTTTTAGATGCATGTGCAAATTATTCAATACAAAATAGATATATGTAAATATCGATTATTTTGAAATAGGAGCATTATTTAAAAAGTATCAAAATTCATGCGCACACATTCGCAATTTCATAGTAAATGGGTCTATTTCGATTTCATTGATGTTAAAATTCAACTCTTTTAAACAATATTGTTTGTGCATTCAATTAAGAACCTTTTATATAAAGAAAAAAGTTAATTCGAGCGACTTTTTACGCTTGCTGTTCAGTGCAGTATTTGCTGAATTGTTTCAATATCGACGTTGATTCTTCTATTCGTATATCATATCAAAAAATGATAAAATTAATGGGATAACTGTAAACGGATAGTGTTCTAGGATTATTCTTTGATTAGTTCTATTTCCTCTCTAGAACCATCCATTATATTCATTGAGTTTCTTTATGTAATTCCCTCATCTTTCATCAAACACAACACCTAGGCACTATATTCGAACAGTAAAGTTACTGGATGTTAATTCATATTTCAAAATTTGCAATCATTTTAAAAAAACTACTACCTTCTGCAAGAAATTGATGCTAGGTCTAGTATTAAATTAATGTGTTGTTATGTTTCAACACATTGTTATTTGTTAACAAGCTGTTATGGTATTTGTGAACCATATTTTACATTAGGAGCCGAGAATTCTTCGAAAAAGTGACCCCAACATTTTTTGATGCATACGAAATTGTGCGCTCCGAGGCGGCTGAAGCTCTGGCTGCGTGTCTGGTGGTTCTTAACTCTAGACAGAGTAGCCATCATTTAAATTGGTACTGTAGGTTAGTGCAATCATTGTTTTAGTCAAAATTTTGGTCTTTTTATTAAAAAGACTAGTAAGTAACACTCACGATATCAACTTATATCTTTTTGAGTATTTTGATGCTTTTTATGTAAAATTTATGTAAAAAAAAGTAACATCACAAAATCGAATGAAAATTAATAGCAAATTTCCGTATATTTCCCTCGTTTATAAAATAGTATTTCATTATTTCCTGGCAGACTTTTAAAAGATCTATTTCAAAGTAATCTCAAATGGTTACATTTTTTGTTGTGTCTCTCTGTCGAGAAGTATTTTTAGGCTGAAATTTGAATAATTTTTGAAAAACTTCAATGTTACTAATACAGAAATGAAAAAGGAAAGTTTTTAACAAATCTACTGAATTTTGATGTACAAAATGTTATCAAAAAGATAAAAGCCGTGTTGTTCTAAATATAAGCCCCCAAAAATGAATACCATCAAATTTAAATTTATCTGAATAATTCATATGAAGCTCAAAGTTGTCAAATTTTTGTATAAATCAATACTTTCATAGTTCTAAATTTTTTAATTTAATGATGCAAGAATAAACTAATTTCAAGTAATATTAAGCTATATATTCATATTTGATTAAAAATGGGGACATGCTCGAACATTTATGTCTTAAATTACCATTATTTTTAAGATATTTAGGAATTCCATTTTCTTTTACATTGAGTTTTTATAACAATATTACTAGAAAATGTATCATTAGATTATTACATGTTTTCAAAAAGACACTGATTTTCTACTTCACTGAACTTAGAATATAAAAAACCTGTCGAAACCTCTGAAATGACTCATTCTATCCGTAGTCCATTATGCCCAAAAATCTGAAGCTAAACTTGGTACTTTAACTTTTTTCGTTTATTTGCTATAAGCAAAAAATTCATTTAAAATGAATTATTTAAATCTAAGGTTTACTTCATTCCAAAGATTCTTTCTTTGTGTAGTATATATGATACCCTCCAAACGGGTATTGCTAAAGGTAGTGAGCCGGAATTGCATGGATCTTTACTTATTGCCGGAAAAATGTTAGAAAACTGCTGTGATTTCATGGTTCCAAGATTTAGAGAGGTTGATGATGGTTAAATTTTCATTTTATAATTAGAATATATTTTTGAGAAATGTGACTTTGAGAATTAATTACAATTATCATTCCAACACCCATAAAATTGTTCAATGGTAACCTTTTAAACCTGAAATAGTTCATTTTGAGTTTTGAATAATTGCTCTTTTTTACAAGCGAATGGAAATATTTAATAGTTCATATGATCGGTTAAAGCGAATAGAATAACCAAGAACTTTTGGTTTGTAAATATTTTTTTATAACCATCGAATTTATCATATCTTGATGATATCTGTTTATTATAGCATTAACATTTTTGTTGTTATTTATATTGTACCCTAAATTATGTATTTTTTCGGTTTTGATAAAGTGCTATATTTTTTAAAGCATAGTATTATTTTCATGTATTATTATTTGATATTAACTCCAGTAGTATCAATTGCTTTTATATAGATAGTATAACAAATTTTTTGTGTAATGGTGCCATATTAATGTAATTTTTTGCATTATATTACAATTATTAATTTTTATAATATTTTTCCTCTGGATGTTTTTTAAAGATACAGTCTGTATTTCTTATGCACACGATTTAAGAGCTAATGCTGCTTTCCAAATTTAAGCTAACATTTGAGCATATTATCCTACCAAATTTTCATCTTTAAAATGTAAGACGGTAATCCAGTAGGAATTATGTATAGTATGTACATTTTAGAAAATTTCACTCGAAAATTGACTTTTTTTTGGAATTTTTCGTTTCTAGCTGTGCGATGCAGTAATGCGACTTCGGGAAAATAGATCCAGACTCGTTCGTTCAACTGTAATAGAATTGCTTCCTAAATTGGTAAGATTAAGAATATATTAAATTTCTATATGTAAAAGTGCATTTTCAAGTTTTAAATTAATCCTACTTTTTACCACTAACTTTGTATACCTTTTTAGGAATATTTGTAAAATGATGCATATTTGCTCTTGCACCTTTTGTCAATTCTTTTTGAAAGGGCTATTTACTTTGCTTTGTGCCCATAAATAGCTGCAAAATTATTCCTTACCAGAAAGGTTGTATCCCTCAAGGCAAAGTACTTGCAGAAGGGTTAAAAGTACTAGTCTAGAGTGCAATTCACATTTTTTAATTTGTTGATTTTGAGAAAAAGACATTTTTAATCAAAATTAAAAATCATTTTGGCTTGCTAAGCCATACCTTAATGGCAATGAGAATGTATATTATAGAGATAAAGGAAAATCTCTTAATACAACACCTCCCCCCCCCCGAAAAATCTGATAAATCAAATATAACTTTTAAAGTACATGAATATTACTGGTTTGTAAATGTATCAATATATTTCTGTTTCAAAATTTTTGCTTTTTTAGGCTCAATTCGGTGCTGATGCATTTGCTAGAGTACATTTGGATGGTACTCTAGAATACCTAATTAAAGCATGTGGAAAGCAAGATCAGCGATCAACTGCTTTTTTAGCTTTGGGAAAGGTACTTTATACTGTACTACAGACATTTTCTATATCATGAAGTAATATGTTCAAAATCCTTCTAGTCATATGGACGATGCAAATTTTGCATAAAAATGTTTAACTTGTCAATTTACCTTGATTTTCCTTCGTAGCTGTACCTTTTAATCGTGCAATTTTTTGATTTATTAACTTTATAAATATATATAATACTTTTCTATCTCTTGGTTTATAAATGAATCATAAACTTTGATTCTTTGCATTGAGGGGTTCATCCAGTAGTGAACGAATATTTTCTGTTTTTAAGCAGGTTATGATGACAATATATATATGGGTCAGTATGCATATAATAACTTGCTAGTTGTACATTTATTTTTATGCTTTACTTGCATTATGCACAACACTAGTTGAGTCATAATACTTCATGCGCATTTACATAAGAATTGCAATTACAAGATGATTTTGTTGAAATATTGAAAAAGTATAAAACAAAGTTTTCAGCCAAGTAATATCCAGCTTTTTCTGAGTTTAGAAAGTTATATACGTACGGTTTAATATATATTTTATGGGGCATATTCATGCCCAACTGGCATCATGAACTGTATTCTGAACTATTATTGTACACTGTATGAATTATTCAATTCGTTCTGTAGCCAAATATTATGTTACTTCTACAAAGGAAATTCTCCTTCCTTGTGTTCTGGAACATTTACCGTATAATTATAACAGTGCTATAATAAAAAGTATCGTTACTAGTGGTATTTTATAGAGAAGCAGCTTTTTTTCATTTTTACAGTTGAATTGTTTTCTCTACTACAAAACTGAGGCTATTTCAACCTGTAGTTGATATTCCATAAATTAGTGGTTCACTAAATGAAATACTCTATTATTTGACAGCTTACCACTCCACCGACCCCTTCGTTTACTGGTGTATACTGATACCTCTAATCTGACGTACTCGATTAACTGATAATTTTGGTGGTAACCGGCGGTATCAGTTTATGGAATATCAACTATGTGAATTTATTTGTTTGAAATATGTTTCAGTTGGCTCGGGCGATGCGATTTCACTTAAGCTCAGCCTTACCATCGATGGCATCACTAGTACGCGAAGGGCTAACCCCCAAGAGAAAATCTACCCCTTGCTTGGAAGCAATATCCTGTATAGCTGATATTGTAGAGGGAATAGGACCCGCTTCGGGGCCGCATATGTATGCTCTTATCGAGCCCATGTTTGGTACTGGCTTGAGGTATGAATATTATAGGCTATAGTATGTGTGACATAGGGTACAGTAACATAAGAATTCAACGGATTAAATGAGCACAATGGAGATAAATATTATGCTTAAGGTCTACTGAATTGTTGTTTTGACTGTTTTTTACGGAATTATTTTTTCCATCGGTGATTTGCTGCTGTTTCACATTAAACTTGTGCCTCATTGATAACTCATTTATCCCTGGCTGGTGAAGTTTGGATGATAATTCTATTCAGCATTTCAAAATAATTATGCTCAAAAGGATAGTTAGGATTATTTTTTGCTTAAAAGGCTAGTTGTTGTTTCAGTACATAGATATGATCAGTCTTGTACGTATGTATGCATTCCCACTGATACATCTATATATATATGTTTGTGCAGCGAGCAATTGATATGTACTCTAGCAGTAATGGAGGAGAAACTACCAGCATATCAGGTAATCTCATATAATCGAACCTTGAAATAATAAGGTGCATTGTACAAGACTATCATATTATTCTAGAATAATATACTTTAATGATATTCTACATTCGCGCGTTTCTTTTGCTCTTGTTCTCAAACGCTGAAACTTGTCGATGCAACTTCTTTCTTTACTTGGAATGCCTGAACTACCTCTGCAAAAATAGTGCCTACCTGTATCAGCCAATAAAAATTAACGATTACAGTTTTATATTCAATGCGATAATTGTTGTCTTTAAATTAATTAACATGATGAGGCAGTATTTGAAAATTTTGATGGGAAAGAGAATTTAGTTTTTTACTGTAACGGTGACTAGCGATTAATTAAGTTATATTCAATATGGCAGGTACGTATACAGCGTAGACTTTTACGAGAGGTATCTGTGGTTCTTTCGGGTACCCCATATGATCCCCCTGGGTCATACCCTCCCTGGGCACCCCCCAGTAACACTGGAAAGAGTATTGTCTCAGAGTCGGGAGATGGGGGTAATGCTGCTGCTTCAGGAGGAGGTGGTGGTGCTGCATTACCAGGTATTTCGAAGTATAGTTTATACGCTTATATCTTTAAAATGTATAGTATTTTTTCAATGTACGTCAATTTTCTTACGGAATTATATTATTAAAATGTCTAGAGATCATAAAAAAAATTTTGGGAAATGGTTATTTTCAAAGAATTAGATTCATATTAAATTGATGGTACAGAATAACAGGACCTATATAACAAAAAATTTGAACCTCAAATTTTTTTTATTATTCAACTTGAAATATGTGCATACATCTTTTTTGTTACATCGTCGTTTCGCCAGAGATCTCCCTGTCCTTTCAGTGTGCTTACTCGTACACTCTAATTTTTCACGAGTACAAAGTACTACTCTCTACTTTCCGTTTCAATTTGACTGTGTTCGAATATGGTTGAAACTCAGCAAGCCACAATCTTTTTAAGAATATTACACTGTTGTCTCATTTTTGGGCAGATTCGTTTTTTCATGGGAAAAATCACTTGTTTTTTAACTAAATGCATAGAAATTCTGTATTTCCTTTTTTTCAATTCGAGGCACTGCCATCATTGGTGCAACCAATAGAAATGATTAAAATGAAACAGTGCAGTTTTCAATTTAGTGCATTCATCTCAAAGTATGCTAAGATCTTGCGAGCTATGCCTAAAAGTTATATTTGTTCATATTGATGGAGATTAGTAAAGTACGGAATCCCATATACTAGCTATTATTTGAATATGCAGGTACAGAGCAAGTTTTTAGAACAATTCTATGAGTAATATCTCTCTGTCTCTTTCAATCTTTGCTATGTACTTTATCAACTACTAATCTTTTCAGAGCTATATTTATTTGGCAATTGTGCTGTTAGATATAGTTAACAAGTGAAACTAACTGTACTAAGTTCATGTTAACCAGGTGGCGATAGCTCTAGTAATAATGCTGCCTTTCCTTTTAAGACAGCTGTGAAAAATGAGCAGTTGGCGGTGCTAGCACTACGTACATTGGGTACCTTCAGCCTTCACTCCTTCTGCCTATTGCCACTAGTACGGCAGTGTGTGCTGTCATATCTAGGGGCTATTTCCCCTGTTGTTCGAAAAGAGGCTGCTCTTACCTGCTGTCAGCTCCTTATACCCCCCCTCTTAGGCCCTCTTCGAGGTTAGAATTTAAAATTAATTGAAATCTTATGAATGATTAGACTATACAATTATTTGGTAGATATTTTTTCAGTTTATTACTCTTAGCTGCATTAATATATTCTGCAACACTGTATAAAATTTTTTCTTCAATTTTCTGTAAGCTACCCTTCTGTGCAGTCTCCCCGTGTCTCTAAATATTTTGCCTTTTTTTCTTTTTTAGGGCCTAACCAAGTCCCTACTCGTGGCCCTAGTGCCCTCGTAGTAGAAGAAATGCTTCATCGATTGTTGGATGTGACAATTAGTGATCCACACCCCCGGATTCGGCACACCTTGGTGGAAGCATTAGATAGTCGTTTCGACTCACATTTATGTCAAGCTCATCATCTACAAACGCTCTTTTTGTTACTCGGAGATGAAGATTTTTTGATTCGATTGGATGCTATTACGGTAACTTTTTATTGGCACATTTGCACTTCAAGGCGAATGCATGCGCATATTATGTGAAATTATTATTTTGTTGTATGCTATGATTTTTATTAAGGTTCTCGGAAGGCTCGCAGCACTTAATCCTGCCTATTTGTTGCCTCCCTTAAGACAAACTTTGATGTACTTGATTGTTGAGCTCCAATACAATACAGGTTAAATATATACTTTTTGCATGCATTTTGGATGCATGTCCTTTTTTTGTTTTTGTAGAGGATGTACTCTTCATAACTATCGATTTTTGTGCGTATTCCTGTATTTATTTGCATGTAATTGATTTTCCCCACCCTTTTTTTCATTGTCTCGATACAACAAGAAAAAAAGTATATATTTTATAATATTTTTGTAAGATGACTTACTGTGATTTCTAGGAAACTGTAGTATTATGTATTCTTACAACTTTAACCTTCTTAATTATTAAAATATATGTAATTGTTAAAGGTTGTGTACTTGCTTTGATGTTAGATCTTGGGAGCTTGGAAGAAGCTACAAAAATTTTATGCTACTTTCTAAGGGCCAGTGCGCTGCAGCACCTTGTGACCCCGTTTGTGGGGGTCATAATCCATGCTTTACCTCTCAATGTGAATACGAGACTTGGGACAGTGGCCCTAGAGGCCCTAGGGGAACTAGCTCTTGTTGCCCGAAATGATATGGTACCCTACTTGGAACATCTTTTTCCTATCGTCGTTGAATCCATGGAAGATCAGGTGATTTTTACAAGATTCTAACAGATTGGAGTACAAATTTTGTAACCAAGTTCTAGTTTAACGTCCAAATAAAACGCAATTCCTAGGATTTTGTACCTATATTTTTTGTATTCAAGTTTGCATGTGCATATTTTGATATGCTATATTCTATTGAGGAGTGCACTTGATTTTTAACGTCTTTTACTATATGGTATATGTTTCAATTTTTTTCTGATTAGATTTATTGTTACCTTTTGATATAATAAATGTATATTTTATATCACTCTTTTGCTTTACTTTTCGTGGGCAAAACGTAGCTTTTCAATTTTAGTAATTTTTTCTTTTCAAGAGTTCTGTCCTGAAACGAGAAGTGGCTACTAAAACACTTGGGAGAATGGTTGGAGCTAGTTGTTATGTTATTAAGCCATATCTGTGCTATCCAAGGTATTTTTCTTTTTCTGAAATTTTATATTTCTAAATATATATCAGTAAATAAACGTACATTGTTGATGAAAGGGTCGATATATTTTGTAAAGAGATGCTGCAACCTTTCGTCGAATGCTTTGCACCCTCGATAAATACAGTGAGGAGGGCTTGTCCGGCAACCTGTCCAATGCCAGTAATGCGGCACTAGAGATAATCTAGTAGTACGCTAGTAATTGTAACATCATTATTATAGCTATCCAGTAAATATTTAGTAACATTGAACAGTAATTTAGGAAAGATTCATTAATATTCCCGTAAAGGCCATCCAGTAACTGGGATGTTACTCTATCACCATCACTTTAATCCAGGGTGAGGAATAATTATTTGCTTTTAAAATTGTATTATTTTGGCTTTTCGACGGCATTGCAGAGTTTTGATTCGCCAGCTGTGATCTTACTAATAGCAATTTTTTTTAAATTTAGAGTAATTCTTAAAAACTTTCTAATATCACACAGTTTAATGGAAACATCGCTGTCCATATTGCGTGGGGGAGGGGGTGCCCCTTGGTCACTGAGACGAGAAATACTCCGCACACTAGGCATTTTAGGGGCATTGGACCCGTACAAGTACCGGCACGTTCGGGATAGTTTTAACGTAGAAAAAGGAGAAAAGCGGAGACTTGGGCATCTTGAAAGGTAACTTGCAGTTGAAGCCAACTAGTGTATTCGACAATTCAGTATACTTGCAACTATTTCATATACCTTTCACAACAATTCTCTGCTGTTTAAGTTGATTGATTAAAAGAGAGTGAAGTTGACTATGTTCATATTACGTAGTACACATTGAAAAATAGGAGAGAAATGGATTCCATTCGTAGTGTACTGTAACCTTTCATATTAATCTGATTTTTTGCCTGATAACAGGCTTAAAGAGGAGCCCACAACTGAGCTTGCTAACGATTCGAGGAGACAATCTGACGCTACACCCAAATGGAGTTCAATTCCCTCGCAGGTACAAGGGAATCGTTTATAGATTTCAAATTATTTTTTTGTGCTCTGATTGTAATTTTTATATGAGTAAAGCATATGGAAAAATGCATGTAATTTCGAAAGCTGTGGTGTTGCATTTGAATGAATGATTTGTTGTTTATAGATGATTTTTGTTGAGGTGAGTAGAATTTTAGTGCTATCTAGTAGCTCCGTGACTATTTTAGCATCTATCTTACTATAAGACGTCTCGTAAAACCCTTTCCTATATGTGAAGATGGATATTTGAATTATTTTTATGTAGATTGGAGATTTTGACCCCCTTCCACTCCCGCCTCCCCCTCTTGCCCTGATGGATGGTTCGGATAGTGACCTGCCAGCCAGTACAGTAATGTGGGAGCAGTGCTTTATGTATGCCCAGCCTAGTCCCTCCCATCAGGCCCCCGCACAACTGACTCCTGCCTCTGAAGATTATTATCCTACAGGTAGAATCTTGATGAATCACGCATTGTATATAATTTTAGAACATGTACATCCAGTTAACTCTGAATATAACAAATTAATTTGGTGGTCCCGAAAGATTCTTTACATCTAAAGGTTAACATAAGGGAAAATTCGTATTAATCAAATCCGTTATATCCAAGTTTGCTGTGCTATTTCTTGGTATCTATGTGCATAGATCTATCATAAAAATATACTACCCTTTTGATCTGAATATTGCGCCATGGCACTATGTTCGAGTTTTTTTTGACATTTTAAACATCATGTTCTATTTTGAATATAATTTATTGCAGCAATTACACAGTTTATATTAAAAAATGTACAATGAATTTCGTGAAAAATGCTTATAAAAGATGATGAAAAGTAGCGAAATTTATTTATGAGCCTGAGAAACACGCTACTGACGTTCATTCCTGAGTATACCCCCATAGAATGGTAAAATTTGAATGGACGAAAATGTACCCTGGTGACATTTTAGCTCATTGTGAATGACTTTTTATTAAAAGGTCACATTTCAGATTAATTCTTGAAAGGCTAAAAGCTTTGTAATAATCTAGGGGCCTATTCTCTACTTGCATCAGCTAGCTTAATGCATTTTGTCATTGTACACATAATTTTTAATCCACATTACCATGCATAAAATCCTTAGGAAAAAATTCTCTAGAAAAAAGGCAAGCAAATAAGTTTCTCCTAATTATTCTTAAAATTTTTTTGATATAGTATGTTTTGATTGGCTATCCATCTTCCTAAGAATATATTTGTGCATTGTAACGTAGATTACTCATAGTGCTCTGCAAAATGATCGTTAGTAATTATTGTCGCTTAATAATATTGATTTCTAAGAAATGGTGTTTCTTAAAATGCCTAATCCAGAAGTAGTAGCAACTGCTATGAATGATTGGTAGGAAATACAGAGATTGAGAGAATAGTGCATTACATATATTTAACTTCTGAAAACAGCAAAGCCATGAATGTATTGCCTGCTATTTTTATGGCTAAATACTATGATAAATACCAAAGAGTATACGTCGCTGTGTTCAATGTAGCAAGTAAGCTGCAGTCCTTGGACAGTTCATAGGTCGTTTTTACCAATAAGACACTCACGTGTAAAATTTGCGCAAAGTTATCAGTTAATTATCTAATAATATTAATTTGATTTTATTCTTCTATAGTGGCTTTTCAATCTCTCATTAGCATATTACGTGACCCCAGCTTAGCAGCCTACCATGGGATGGTGACGCAAGCAGTAATGCTCATTTTTAAAAGTTTAGGACTGCGCTGTATCCCTTTTTTAGATAATATTCTACCGAACATGTTGAATGTCGTTCGCAGGTGAGATTTTTACTCGTTCATACATTCGTACAACTACGCAAAGTAAACGCGACGAACAAAATTAGGTTGTTCTAAATGGCAAAATATAGCAACACAGTAGTTTATCCTTTCATCATTATTAGAACATTATGTGATCTTATTTGTTTTGAAAAGGGATAAGATAGAAAGTGGAAAGTGTATTTCATTTACAACTTTCGGCTTTATTGAATCTTTCAGCCCCAGAGTAGAATCATTGTAAGCTAAAATTTAATATTAATTTGCAAAGGTAATCGGATGAGAGTACGGCACTGCATATTTTTCAAATGCCTGTTATAAAAATGTGAATTTATTGGCCTAAGAGGTATTTTCTCAGTTGCAGAAAATTAAGTTGTACATGCTAGTAAATTATTGAGATATTTCAAGTTGGCGTACTATATAATATATATGTATGCATATATTGCTAGATGCGAGCCAGGATTGAGGGAGGTTCTGTTACAACAACTAGAGAGACTTGCTTATATTGTAAGACAGCATTTACGCTCATTTCTTCCAGTCATATTTGAACTTGTTGTCGATTACTGGGATGACAATCTTGAGCAGGTATGCATGCATGTATGTATGCCCATTTTTGTAATGTAGGGAGCTTGTTTGACTTTAATCGTATATACATGGAAAGTACCAGTTTGTTTGCATATATCCCATGGTGCTGTGACGAAAATATTCAATCTGATTTATGTCTTCCAGGAATATTCTAAATCGGATAAATTTCCCTTTTGTTATTGTACCTCACGTAAAAAATTTATAATTTCCCTTGTGGTGGTTGAGCACCGTTGGAATTATTTAACTAGCTTAATTCATAATATATCCTCGAATTATAATTTTTTCTTTCATTTTATTTATGCAGGTATTACCCTTAGTCCAAGAGGTTGCATCAAGTGTAAAGGAGCAGTTTATGCCCTATGTGCCCCGACTTCTTCCGCTCATCTTGAAGGTATTTATGAATCATTATGCTCCGTGTATGAGTGAATGTATCTTCAGGTATTAATGTATCTGCTGTATGCATGTATTAGAGTCTAGATATAGGTTGGTGTGCATGATTGCATCTGTGCGTATGTCTATGTTTGTGAATGCGTATATGGGTTCGTATATGCACATCACTATGTATATTAGCATCTAAAAATTTGTCAATTTTTTGTCGTCATTGAATATTTTTGTCAAAAAATTTAATTTTTCACATAAAATTTTTTACAGTCATTAAGTCCGCCCCTTTTTTTATCGGATTCAGCTCCCCTCCCCCCCTTAGGGGCTCATGCAGGTCAAGTAACCCAGTCTTCGGCCCGAGCGGGGACCCGATTAAGGCTAGTTTTAGCTAGTTTAACAGTGCTTCGACCTGCTTTGTCAGCCTATCTGCATGTTTTGCTACCTGTGGTTATGAAATTGATTGAGGCAGTTGATGGAAGTCCTAATGCGAGCACTGCTGCTGCTTTTCGCTGGAAGGTGAACTTTTAAAATGTGCATTGTATGGGATTATAGCCAAAATTATTTATTGAATTGAAAATTATAGCACGATTATAAATTTTAGGAAAATGAGCGAATTTTATTCTCACCAATTTTTCCCACCTTTTTTGTACGGATTTTTTGCAGCGGTTGTAAGAGAATATACGAGTATTACAGTGACACTTCAATTCGATGCTATCATATGCATTCACATACGCTAGCCCTACAATCAAGTTCTATAAACAAATATGTATATACGTTCCATATAATTTTTACTTTTGCCTTAAGGCAAACCTGAAAAACATATGCGTTTCAGTTTTTTTATTTCAGATATTACTTTGAATTGGTTAAATGTTTGTAGTAGTCGCTTGCACTGTTGCTTTCGTCTAATTCATATGTTTGATATTTGCTAACTATACTTTCTATTCGATTCAGCTGCGATGCTTGCCAATATGTAATATCAATTTGATAGTTCGCTACTATAAATTGGGCCTTTATACCCATTTTTGCCATAGATCTCTTGTTCGATTTTGAGTTATTTCGCTATTATTTCTTCTGAAGTTATAACCAATATTTATTGGTATATTTTCATTTCTTATTATAAAACTTGATGTAAAACTTAAAATATGTACATATTTCTGTTTCAGGCTCTTTGCGTTAAGACACTTGGCCAAATTACTGCTCACGGGGCAATGAGACAAAATCCCGCTCTATCGTCTAGGGTAATTCAGCCCTTAGCAAGGTTACTTGAACAGCTGGGGAGTGCCCAAAATACTTCGCTTCCCCCTCAACCCCTCCTCAAAGCAATGAGGGAGCTCCGGGGGGCCATATTCGATGTGCTTAGTGGAGTAGCTGTTCAGGTATGCTTAAGATATTTCTGCTCTATGTAAAGGATCATTTTTATGGGGATTTCTCTACGTTGAATGTTTGGTAGTACTTTAAATATGAAATATTCTGATTGCTAGTTTATAACTGTCAGTTACATAATGGCTAGTATACTGGATTGTGTACTATACTAGACTACTTCGGATTATACAAATATCTAGGAACCTATTTTTTGGTAGAGCTCCCAAAAATTCTGGTTCGTGAGATAATATTTGGTACATCTGATCTGATAATACCCCCACTGTATTAACTATTTTTTTCCTATCCATGCGAATAATCTACGAATAAACTATCCACACGGAAATAAATATTTTTTAATGCGAGAATGCATATATATAAGTTTATGTAGTAGTAGGAAATTTGGTAAGAATGATAGAATATCAATTCTTACAGCATATTTAAGAATTAATACTAATGTGCACAGTCTTTTTTTGTTGGTGCGGCAAAAAATTTTATGCAGTGATCATGTAAAATATTCAGTATGAAAGTTTTTAAAAATTTATATTTCTCGGTTTACTTGGAAATAAGTATGCATTTACAGACAAAGTTTTAAAGTTTCTTTAATCATTTCTTGCAGCTCGGTCCTCGGTTTCTAATATTTGAAAGTCTTGTCAATATGGCTATGATAGGATATGGACAATCTCAAGGTGGGCCTCCAAGGTGAGCTCTAGCGTGTATATTAAAAAAAAATAAATCGGATGCTATTGTCTTGTCCTAAATATATTCCTACTGTTTTTTCCCCAATCTTTTCTTTAAGCTAGTTATTCATAAGATTGTAAAAGATACTGCTTTTCATGAATCTTGGCTTCAATTTCAAGTTAGATAGAAAATCGAGAATTTCAAAAGAATGCTTTTATTCGAATACAACAAAAAGGAGTTGCATATGAATGAAACAATTTCCAAATAGTCATTGGTCTGATGCACCAAATGAAAAAATGTCAACTTGAAATAAAAGTATGGCTAGAGACTACTCGAAAGTATGTTTTTTTAATCAATAGAATATGTTAAAGTAATATCAAATAGTGGTCACAATTAATTGGCACTTTTGTTATGATAATAAGTTTTGGGATTATTTTCGGAATAAGATGATAATGCTTTCCGATCAAATATAGTAACTCTTAAGAAGATATGGTATGATAATATGGTAACTTAGCATAAAAGTTTAATAAGAAGCATTTTACATTTTTTCTCTCTAGGCAAATAGACTATTCCCAAATTTTTTTGGATTCAATATAAGAAATAGTTGCTAAGAAAAATGTTTCATAATATAGTTATGAAGTAATATTGCTGCATTTGAATAGAACACCATCATGTTGTATTCAGCTGAAGATAGTAATCCACATCGAAAACTTTATCTTAGGCCCATGGCTGTTAAAGTGTTTACATTTATATATAAAAATATTTGCTCAAAAGAAAATCTTTTTTTCTGAGTTTCTATAGTTGCATATCAGATATTACTAGCAGAAAAGTATTTAGACCAGTTTTAATAAACAGTAATTAATTTAGTTTTTATTTTCGAAAAAATTTTATAATGCTGCTGGAGTTAATCATATTCTAGTAAGTACACATTAAAAAATTTCATTATGTCAAGTTATAGAATATGCTCGGCCAATCAAAAGTTATGCGAAAGTGACTGCATTGAAATAAATGATCAAATATTGTATTGGGACCTTTCGGAAGTAAGTATCGAAAAGCAATATTTCATTTGTAGTTAAAATTATAGTGTTATGGTATTTGATAGATCAACAAAAGTAGAGCAGCTGAAGAGGGAGAGGGAAGGTTCCTGAAAGAATCTTTAGTATTCCACCACTAAAAGTTGCAATCTATCATAAAGAATCCCTAGTAATGAATACTACTGTGCATACACAGTACGATATACATATTCAATCTTTGCTTGGCCTCTTTTCAAGATTTCAAAGTTGCTGGACTTTCAAGACTTGATGTGATGATTGAAAGTCTGTTGCACACTTTTCATGACTAATTGAAGTATTTCATAGGAAGCATCGAGTAGTATGAACCTTTGAGCTCGATTAGCAGAGAATGAAAATTGATGTTGAAGTACATAATTATACTTCAACTTGAGTAATGTTCTAAAACTTACTCTATACTTTCCTGTTCAAAAAGTTCTTAGTATACTAGATAGTATACTTTACTCGTCGGCAACTATATCAACCGTTATCAATTAAATAAGATTGTAGCTAATTTGAAATCAGATTTTTATATTTTTTTGCATTATATACTATAGCGTGAGTGCCGCCTCCGAAACTTCAAATCCTAACACTGGCAGCAGTGTAGATCCATCAGTAATGCAACTTGAACGGTATCTTTCGATCTTATCCAGAATTCGGATTCAAGCTAAAGGATCAGCAGGAACTACCACGGATGCTTGGAGGCACGGGGCTCCAGTTTGGGGAGGAGATTTAGCTGGTCCAGGTTAGTAATTGATAGAGTTTCCTATGTAAGCATTGTTTAGCACAATTATTTTTTTTCAAACTGTTGCATGTAATATAGTATGCCATTGTTTATTCTGGATAGTATCTAGTCGACTAGAAATTATATTAGCAACTACTTTCTGCACTAGAATTTATTACTTTCTGTCGTTATTCTAGAGTGATTTAATTTGATAAAAAGACTTTTAAAATATCATTTTTCATTCATCTGCATTAATGTTGACTTATTCTTGTCGTTTTGCTGCTATTCTATTGCATCAATTGGTAATATGTAGCACTTGAACTGTGATTTTTTTGGTTGATACAGTATGTAAGACCCCTTTGAATTACTTTCCTGCTGTTTGACCTCTTTCCAAAATTACTACCCTTGCACTGCTTTGACTGAGAATTAACTTATAAATCTATTTTATTGGAACTAAATATTTTGTAACAATTAATGTATTGAATTATTTTTTCTAAATTCATCCTAATTGTTGAAGGTATAAATGAATAGAATTTTACAAAAAAATTATTAAACTTGAAATATTTTTTTGCTACATAGGAAGTCCTGCAGCGTTGTCGCTTCTGCTAACAAGGGCCAGTACAGGAGTTCCACCTCTTCCTTATCCACTTCAACCAGGGGGAGAAAACACCACTGAGGAGTATCCAGAGGGCAATGGGGGTCCCTTTACAGGGAGAGAAGAGGGGTCTGAGGAGGGGGTTGGGAATACCATCCCCCCCGGGGGGGTTACGAATCTGTATGTGAACCAGCAAAACTTATCTAGAGCGTGGGACGTGTCCCAGAGGTCTACAAAAGAAGATTGGACTGAGTGGTTAAGGCGATTTTGCTCGGAATTGCTAAAGGAAAGTCCCTCTCCGGCCCTGCGGAGCTGCAGTGCACTAGGCCAGGTATGAATTTAATTACATATGGCACTTGCCATCATAACAATGAAATTGTTGTTCATGAACATTTTTAATTGCCTTACTTTTTAAAATTCTTTTTATCTTATTGCACTGTATCATTGAGTATCGTCCTATGCTTTTCAATACGAAATTGAATAGTGGCACCGGATGCACATATAAATCTCTATTTATTTTAGCATGCTTTCTCAGCAGAATCCCTTTGAATTCATCTGATATTATATAATCCATTTAATAATGCACCTCGTACTTTTCAAACTTGACAAAGGTACTTTTTTATTTTCCCTTTATCAATCAGCCCTTTGAATTTCTTATTAAAATTCGATTGTGGTGGACTCAACTGGGAAGGTTCTAAAACTGTATATTTATGCCTGCACATCTATGTATGCAGGTTTATGATCCCCTTGCAAGAAAATTATTCCATGCAGCTTTTGTAAGTTGCTGGTTTGAACTTTCGGAGACTTATCAAGAGGGGCTAATGCGATCATTGGAAACTGCTTTTAGAAGTCCATTTATACCCCCAGAGACCCTGCAAATGCTGCTTGATCTGGCGGAGGCAAGGGCATATATATCCATTTGAATTATCCTTCAACATAGTTTTGATACATAAAAATACAAATGTTCATAAAATTAGGTTTATTTTCAAAATGTGCATATTTCTGGAAAAGAATTATATTTTCAGTGTCATTTTGTCTGGAAATATTTTTGGGGGAGGTGTAGTACTCTTTTAGACGAACGTACGTACTTGCAAGTTTTAAAATTGTGGAGAAAACCTTAAATTTTTATATTAAATTTATTTCTTTTCTCTTTTAGTTTATGGAGCACGACGTAGAGGCTTTGCCTATACGAACATCTGTCCTTGCCAATTTAGCACAAAAATGCCATGCTTATGCAAAGGTAACAGAATCATATTTTTGAAAAATTGACCAATGAAATTAATGGATGAGTTTCTTCTAAAAATATATTTATAGAGCTTACCTTTTTAAGGGTTTTACTCGGACTTGATATTATAATAAGTACGAAACTATCCTAACTTTGAAATTTTTATGAAATTATAATTTCACCAAAGATGATTGAATATTCCTTAAGAATGATGAAACACTTGAAAAAATGATACGAATCACTTTAAGTAAATGATATGAATCACTTCAAAAATTATTTCTAAATAGATTTTAAATTGCAACTCGATTTTTTCACGGTGCAATGCAAAAGCATGAAGTTGACTATACTTATTGTAGTATTGTACTGCAAAGTACATGATTCCATTCTAGATGAAAAAATTCTTTATTATATATATATTTCAAATGAAATCAATTTATTTTACTAATGTATTAACAAACATTCAGGCCTTGCATTATAAAGAGATGGATTTTTTAACTGAACCAGCAGAGAATGTAGAGGCACTTATTGCAATAAACAAAAAGTTAGGCCAACCTGAGGCTGCAATGGGAGTATTAATATATGCTCAAAAGAGACTAGGCAGTGTAATTCGGGTGGAGGAGAGCTGGCTTACAAAACTCGGCCACTGGGATGAGGCCCTTGCTTTATATTTGAATAAAGTAGGTGTTAGATGTATGTATGCGTTTGTATGTGCAGTTTTTATGTATTTTGGTATGACTTGAAAATAAATAAAGAGCAATGTTGCCTCGAATTAAACAATTACATATGCTGATGCGAAAACTTGGCAGAGTTTTTGGGGGAAGAGGGGAGGAGGGGGTAATTTAGGCTGCTTAGTTATGCACACCCAATATCGATTCATATATATAGATGTACGTTTCTGAATGTCTAAATGTACATTTTTCTTTAAGCCTATGTATTAAATTATGTCCACATTTGAGTATATTCTTTCATGTAACACGTATACATACATATGCATAGGCATACTGGTACCTTTATATGTAATTTATCCGTAAGGATACGTTTATATTTGGGTGTATTTGTATATTTTCTGGTTGATAGTGATATACATGTATACATCCCTATTTAACTGTATGCATTATCATATTCCATATGATAATACCCCCCCCCTATGGCAATTTTATATAAATAATGCTAAATTTAAATGTAAATTCGGATTTATTAGTTTTTGTATGTATTTTACATTCTTCTATTTGAATCGCATATTCGTTGAAGTATTTCATACCTTTCAGTTTAAAACGTGCGTTGATAATAAATTTTAATGTAAGTTGTTATTTTTCCATCTTTATTCTCGATTTCAGTTGGAAGAGTCACCTGATAACCCGGCCGCAATCATTGGATGTATGAAATGCATGAATTCCTTGGGTAATTGGGAAGGCTTGGTAAAATTATGCGATCAATCTTGGGATTCATTGACTGGTCCTGGGATTGAGGAAAAATTTCCCAAGAAGGCGGCCACACTTGCAGCACATGCCACGTGGAATCTGGGGCAATGGGGGAGGTATATATAACTTTATGAATTTTTTCGCTTAATGTAGAGATAAAAATATGCATTCCTCGGTATGTATGCATGCATCTGACTTTTCTGTGCACGTTTATTATATATATGTGCAAGTAAATAATTGATTACAAAGATAATCTGTACATAACATATATATTTCAATGCTACCATATTCCCCCAAATATAATACCCGGGTCTTAATTTATAAAATTTCCTTAATTTAACCCCTTAAATCTGAAATTTTTTCAAATATATTATCATGGTGCGTTTTTTATATAAGTTCTCAACTACTTACTGACAATGCTTGCACTTGACAAAAATCGTGCCACAAGCTGTTTTGTTTGGATTGGATAGCCAAATTGTCAACAGGTCTATAACCTTTCGATAGACAAGAGGAAAGCAACTCAAACGAAGATTGATATAATCTTGAATGTCTTCCTACCTACATTATTCATAAATATTACTATGGAATCATTATCGAAATTCTAGAGCACTACTACTCTATCTAGTATAAAAAGTAGTTTCGAATGTAACATGTAGTCTACTATAGAATGGGAGTATTATCCAACGAGAGAACTTTATTATCACCTTGCTCATAAATAGAACAGCTTATCTGTTTGATCTGTCAAGTGAAAAAGAACAAGTTTTCAAATATTAAAATTGACCAGAACAATAGGCTCATTATAATCGATAGGAATTTTTGACCTTGTAACCTTTAAAGGAATTTTTGGCCTTGCAACCTTTAAAGGAATTTTTTTTTGTGCTGCAGATTTGAGCAGTATGTAGGTAAAGTGGATGAAAATCATGTTGAAGGGGCTTATTTAAGAGCGGTGTTGGCTCTGAAAGGCAATGATTTTGACTGTGCCTCTAGCTACATTGATTCTGCAAGACAGCTTCTTGATAATACTTTTGCTGCGCTTGTCGCAGAAAGCTACACTAGAGCATATTCACATATGGTACCTATACCAATTACCTTATAGAAATTTCATAGTAACTATCTATATATATGCTTTAGCACTGGACATTTAAGCCTTGATGAGGCAATAAGAAACTGTTCCATCATTGAACAGTCAATGCGCAACAGTTTTTAAATAGAATATTTTGATGAATCGTTTGAATATGATGAATATTGGCCCTTTTGGTGGTGGGGCAGTATAGTAGGAATTATATAACGTGCTGATATTACATAGTTGACTACATATTATATTAGCAACTACTTTTTATACTGGGCAGAAAATTCTATATTCTTAGAATATTGATTAGAGAATATATGTGAAGTATTTTGTACAAATAATTGATTATTCAATTAAAACACGTATTTTTCTATACACAATGTACAAATCTCCTCTTCAGTATATTATTTTAGTGTTATTTACTCATGTCTTAGGTTCGGGTACAACAGTTGGCCGAATTAGAAGAAATAATGGAGTATAGGAAGTTTGTCAGCGAACATGAAGGCAAAGTCAGGGGGAATGGCAATATTATGATGGTACCTAATGCGGGGACAGGAGTCATGGTATGCATAGAGCAACCTTTACCTTTGGCAATAAGCTTTTATATAATATCATTCGATTGGCTCAAATAAATTCAAATTACTGGCCCTATACGTTAATGCAATATTTTGCTACTTGTTATGAGTGATTTCAATTATAGTACTAAATTTTGGATGTAACAAATATGCAAAAAGTCACATTTCGCCAAATTCAATGTTAGATTTTCGGATACAGCAAATTTTGGATTGAACGGATTAATTCGGTTTTCCCAAGCTTCACTTCATTTACACTATATTCGGTTATATCTCTTTGTATTCTTCTGTTTTATTCGCGCTTAACTGTCATGTTGAAGTGTATTTGGAAACCGATTTGAATTCAAATTGCAAACTTCAAGTTGCATCGAGACTATAGAGTACTTATTTTGAATAATATAATTCTTTTTGTTATCTCGCGTGTCTCTAGTGTTTACACGTGTTACAGTAATTTGGAAAGCATGTTACCGTATTCAAAAATTGTCTTTTTTGTAAATTATAAGTAATTTGAATATTGACCTATAGAAGCCAAACTATTCATTTAATTGTGAGATGTTTGTGATTTGAATTTGAGGACTTGCTGCTATGTATGCAGATTGAAATATTCTTTGATGTTTTTACTCCTTTGTGAATCCTTTGCTATATTTTCCTATAAAGCTATTAATATAACAGAACGAAATCATCGTAAGCTGATTTGATAAATATATTATTAATAGTACAAATTTTCAAATTGAAGATTAATTACTTTGAAAAGACAAATGACATTTAATTTTTCTTTACAATGGCCTTTCATTTGTTTAAATTTGCTCAAAACAATATGGTACTGCCATAATATTTAGTGACCTTTCATTTGTATAAGTTAAATTTAAATCAAGCCAATAGGAGATGAATAAAATCCATATGTAAGAATATTTTACTTGAAAAGGAATAATTTCATATATTTTCAACTACTACGGTAGTATTATGAATTGCGATGAAATTTTGTATTCTATAGGCTGATAGCTGTAAACTACAGCTTATTGAAAAATGGAGACTACGGTTACAAGGCTGTACTGCAGAAGTAGGGGTATGGCAGGGGGTATTAGCTGCCCGAGGATTGGTACTTACCCCCCAAGATAACATCGATTCATGGATCAAATTTGCCAGTTTATGTAGGCGTAGCGGCAATACAAGGCTAGCAGATAGGGTACTGACTAGGCCTTTAGGACAAGTGTCATCAGGGTTAGCTGTAAGGTACGTCTATAATTATGATTATGCATGCAGTAAAACTTTGAATAAAGCAAATTTGTCAGAGCCATCAAATCGATTCATTACATTTGAAAATCTGAATAAAAACTTGAGTGCAGTATGACTCTTTGATTAGTTTACTTTAAGTTAAAATTCATTAAAATCAAACTTGATATATCCAAAGTTGACAGTACCGTTGAATTTGCTTAAATTTTTTGCTCAATTTTCATTTTTTCAGAAAAATAGCATTCAACAACTTTTTTCCTAGAATTTTGCTCGATATTATTGATTAAAGAAACGTGTCATTCCTCATCTTCAGCAGTGGTGTTACATATAATTCTCTTTACTAGAAAAGTTGACACCTGGGATGCCACAACTTTTAATTAGATTTTTTTTCAAATATGCTGCGTACTAAATGGTGAAAGTGTAGAATTGGCCACTAATTTTTTTTAAATTTTTGACCATTTGCCTTTGAACAAATGTAAACTCATCGTGAGATGAAAACTCACCAAGGTATGCTTTCGTCCATCAAATCTACTTTCAGTTTAAATTCTTCTTCTGCTTAACAGACTTCCTGCATAAAATGTGGAATTTTTTCCAAAAATATTACTTCAATATATGTAATACTTTTAATCTTTATGGGTACTTTTAATATTGCTTACGGTACTATTGGGCTATGTTGGCATAACTTTTACTTGTTTCAATTTGTTAGATTGCAATATTAAAATTTATCGTTATACCAATGTACGTATCCTTATATAATATTTCTATTCTTTTTAAGTGTTGTAGATCCTCTCATGCTTGACAGCGTGACCCAGCACAAGTTAAAATTCGCGTATTTGAAACACCAGTGGGCCTCAAAGGGGGGGTCCATGGGGGTTGTCCAGGGGGGTAACTGGGCCCTCGACATACTTGCAGATATGGGTAAACTGGCTGAGGAGCTGGAGCCATCGGAGTCGCTCTTGCAGGTAAGATTACTCAAAGTTTGTATTCATTCAAGATTCTGTTCCTCATAATGGAAATTATGCTTTTTGTGGATAAGGAAAAAACTTTTCAGCTTGGAGATTACAAGCTATTTCTTTATTTAGGCAATGTAGAAAATGTTGATATGTAACCTGGTTGTACTTTGCATATAATTTATACTAAAAAACAAGAAATTTTTCGAGAAATTTGCAAGCATTTCTTGAAAAATGGATGTACGAATATATGTATATATATATATATATATATCTTGAAATGCTTTAGAATAAGTATTGCAGATGAAATTGGAAATTGACTCCACTTGTGACACCCCAAAAAATTTGAATCAAATTTTAAAAAATAATATATTGGGTAACGTGCTCTGTTGTATCTGTGTACATTTATACTATGTAGGCCAAGTGCCTGCTTAAAGTGGGACTCTGGGAGCTGTCTGGGGCCCCTCCCGGCCAGCCTCTAAGCCCCGATGTACATGCAAAAGTATTCAACAGCTATAGACGGGTTACCGAGCTCCAGCCTGATAACTATAAGGCCTGGCACTGTTGGGCAGTAGTCAACTTCCAGGTAATGAAATACATGTTTGTATGAAAAAACTATAGATCAATATCATGCGTTGATATAATATTAAAAGAGGAAGGACATTCTTATACAAGCACTTCATATTCCGGTCATGCGATAATATAGAAAAACAGGTATCTTATTTCGGTTACGGCTGTATAAAGCTTAGAGTACAAAGTAAAAGGTAAAATCAACGTGCTACAGTAATAACTTGTAGGATAATATAGCAAAAAACTAAATGAGAGGTTTGGTTTTCCACATCATTGAATTCAATTTACAAATTTGCTCTTTCCCAGCACTCAGTTTAACCAAAAACATTATAATACACTTCTCATACATGCGTTTAATTACTACGTGATGAATAACATTTGTAAAAGACCACCCGGTAAATATAATGATTTGGTAGGCTGAAACCTATGAACCAATAAAAAAACCTTTTCAAGATGATTTTTAAGCTATTGACGAATCAAATTGAAAGGAAGCCAAGTTTTTCAGGGAGTTACTTTTCGGTGCTGTTTTCATTTTCAATGTTTATGTAGGAGTACTCTGATTTGTCGGCCTTGACATCAGCTCATGTACACTTTCAGTTTAATGTGATTATCGATTTATAATAAACTTTGAAATTACTTTGTAACTCATTTGAAATTGCTGCAACACAGGTGATAAAGCGGGGTGCGAGAAAGGGCAACCGACATGGTGCAAGTACCCCAGGACAGCCTACCACGCTTTATGAGCACCTGGCTTGTGCTGCCGATGGTAGATTATGATAACTCGATTCATTCAATAGGCAAAACTCTAATTTTCAAAGATCATTTTCGTATGTTGAATTATTTTTATCCTACCTCAACTAGAATATTTTTATGGATTGAATGAATTTTGCATATTCGAATTATGATAATACTATTGGACGGCCCTTACTTTGTTCAAGCTTCCTATTGAATTTTCTCTCTAGCTGTTTAAATAAAGTAAATTTACACTGCCGCATCATCAGCACCTCATAACCGAAAGTTTTCTTTTTTCAATTGCGTTTTGCTTATTCTTATTGCTTACCTCTTCTCTCACATATAAGACTTTTGACAGAGCAACTCTTTTTAGACGGTGTTATTTGCGAATTTCAATGTTAAGTAATGGCATCCTGAAATTGCCATATTTGCATATTTAATCAAAACCCTTAATGAGTCGTCTTTATATTGTTTGGTGATGTCATCTATAAACATAAAGTGAACAATTTTTATTTGAACAAAAATTTATTTATTAAATACTCTCAAACTGTACACCAAAAGATTTGAAATGTATTTTGGTGAATTTTAATGGTACGACATCACCTCTTTTACAACAATTTGTTAAGGCATCTTAATCAACTTTTTGGTTAAAATCACCATTGAAAGGATTTTCAAAAATTATACATTCAGCGTTTTACTAGGTAAATTACTTTTTTTTATAATTGCAGATATATTTAACTAATTTTTCGTCAAAATATTTTCCTACTTGTAGTTGACTAAGTATACTTATTTTTCCAGGTTTTATCCATGCTATTGCCCTGGGGAGGAAAAAATGGAGTGCCCTTGTCCAACAAGATCTGTTGAATTTACTGACAATTTGGTTCAGATACGGGACTTTGCCAGAGGTATGTAGGCATTTGTCTGATTGCAACACAATGGTGTTATATTTCCATTATAGTATATTCCATTTAGTTAATATAATTTTATTCTTAGAAGAATACGTAATTATCGAAAATTTTGCTTTTGAATTCAGCAAACTTACTTGACCCTATGGAACTCGAAATGCTTCAGAATCTGCTAATGATTTCAACTTAATGTGCTGACCTAGATTTGATTTTTGGGAAATTTAGTTGCTGGCAAATGTGACTTTTTGTGAATTACATTTGAATTGGTAGGATGGAAGAGTTCTTACATATTAAACTAGAAATGATTTCACTTTTTCATTGGAAATAGCTATCAAATAAATGTTGTAAAGTTACTTGGTAATGCTGAGCTTACGATGCCTAAATTTTCCCATCAGAATTTAGTGAGAAATGATACTTTTTAACTATAATAAAATTTAAGTCTTTTATAGTATAATTGTTCCATTTGAATGTATTATTATTCTTTCTTGTATCTATGTATGCTGCTTTATGTATCAACTTATTATTCCGGACTTCAGAACGGATACATCTATGTTTTTTAGTAGCAACTAAAGGCAACTTATTTTGTGCGTTATTATATAAGGTTTTTGCAGTATTATCAGCTGGATTAGAGAGTGTGGGACTTGACAATTGGTTAGGGGTAGTGCCTCAGCTTTTAGCTCGTATAAACATTTTGCACGTGCCATCAAAGAAGTTGCTGCATGCTATAATCGATAGGTACATACAATTGCTTATTTAGTTATGTAGTTGTTTTCTGGTAAATGTGTAAAAAGTACAAGTTTGAGACTAAAAAATGTGTCACTAGTAATAGAGGATCTGAAAAGATAAATGCGTACTTTTTAGATATTTCATTATGAGTTCATCTTTGTCAAAAGGCCATATTTCAGAATCATTTCTTAAAAGTTGCATCGGTTGAAAACTATTTATTTTCACGTGCTATCGTGCATACATAAATTAATCTTGAACTCCTTAGCTGTGAATTATGTGAATCAAATAGAATATTGATCGGTGACATGCTAATAAAGTGTCTACATGGAATGTATATCTGATACCGCTATTACAATATTGGGTGCGTAAGTTTTCTTGTTTGATAGTACTCTAATGCCAACCAGATCTTCCTCCATTATCGTCTCTGTAGTTATCCTTGTAGCAACAGCAATTATATTGTCTCTATGAATTTGGTCATTGAAATATACAATGTTACCAGCCCGAATGCATCTCATTTGTTTCAAATATGTTAATTTTTTTACTGATTTTCATGTGTAACGTAGGGTATTGACTATTGATACGCAGATCCTGGTACATGCAATATATATATATATATATATTTTATATATAATTTTTATATGTATACTTTAGACTAGGAAAGAGGCACCCTCAAGCTCTGGTTTACCCCCTCTCTGTGGCCTTGAAAAGCCCCAAAGATGACAGGCGTATCGCGGCAGAAGTATTAATGGAGTCCTTACAGCAGCATAACAACGTTCTTGTTCGAGAGGTTGTATCTTTATTCCGTTGGATGTAGCCTCAACTAAAATTCATGTCTTTATTTGTTCATTTTTAGGCTCTCTTAGTTAGTCAAGAGCTAATTCGAGTTGCAATTTTGTGGCATGAACAGTGGCACGAAGGATTAGAAGAAGCTAGCAGGTATTTATGTATATTTGTACATGAAATTTTTCATAGTACTTTGAACCAATGCTACGATATATGTAATTATAAACTTCACACTGACTGCCATATTTCATATCGAGAAAAATGAAAAATTTTTCATGTTTGTAAGAATTAGGTCATTCTTCGGATATAGTGAAAATTCGCTTTGACAAATTTTCACTTGTTATAAACAAAGGAGAAAGTTCCGATTGCTTCTAGTTAGCTCAGTTTTTCGGATGTAACAAATAAGTTTCGTTGTCCCAACAAACTCTTTTGATCCGAAGTTTACTGCATTTGGAATACTTCAATTGACTTTTTATAATTTATATATTTTTCTATGGCCAGATTCTACTTTGGAGCAGGTAATGTGCAGGGTATGCTCGATATTTTGCTACCTTTACATAGGACAATTGAAGAAGGCCCGTCTACTTCTAGAGAGGCCAATTTTCTACAGGTCTTTTTACATTTATGAGTAAAATATTTACAATACTTAGTATAGTTCATATTATATTAGCAATTACTTTTTATACTAGCTAGAATGGTCATGTTTTAGAATTTCTATGATGATTCTAGAACAATTTTTATGGCCGAAGTTGATAGAAAGATATTCAAAGATAATATCACTATTTGATTGTATGAAGGCATATATATATATATTAAGCTATTTTACTATCGTTGCTTTCAATCTGTTCAATAATTAATGCTACATGACTCCATCACTTATGTTGTAACATGACTCAGAACAAGTAATGTAAATTGTACTCTAAGCTAGTCTCTTCTACCGAATATTTCCCATATGGTTATATATGGATTTTTTTTTAATTTTAAATTTATAGCAGTTGAACAGCACATTTTCAACTAGTACAATATTATCATATTCGAATAATACGCATGGATGTTTCTACATGGCTTAAGTTACATGTTAATCTTATGTGATAAGCAAAAAACGTACAGGATTTATTATGGCGCTGTTACTTGGTAGAAATCTTGGAGTACTATTCAAATATAGATAAATTCTTTTCAATCTTCAAATATGTTGAATTATGAACTGCACAATTCGAAACACGCTGAAAATGGTCTGAAAAGACAATAATATTGATCTTTTAAGTAGACTGCTTCAAATTTTTCACTCAGTTTGATGTCAATTCTTTTTTTTGTTTATTTCTTATAACTTTGAATCAAACAGTTTGTTGGACGAGATCTTGCTGAAGCGCATGAATGTATTCGTCGTTATCAGAGGCTAATGCAGGAGGCTGGAGTCCCTATACCAACTAGCCATTCTCAAGTTCCTGGGGGAGCTAGGCCAGGGCATTCGCAGGCCCAGTCAGCCAAACCAGGTGGGTTACCCCGGTACCAGACAGAGGCTCAGATGGCTCTAATTCAGGCCTGGGATCTGTATTACCCTGTGTTTCGAAAGGTAATTGGTTAAGATTTAAATGCATAATCTATATAAGAGTTATGAATTCAATGTGTACATAGAAACTATCTTAACTTTTGGTATAAGAAGTTGATAATGGGATTGTCAGACTTTGATGCCCCCCTGATGCATCATTGCATGACTTTGCTTCAGCCACGAGAAGAGGCACATAAATTTTTTTAAATGCATACGATTGAGTAAGCGCAAGTTGAGTCACAGCTCATGGTTCCAATTTTTTAGTCTGCAATCATTGGCCAAGAAATTTTCAATTTTTTATTGATTAAATTCTTATTCGACTTTTGCAATGAGCTGAAAGTGATAGTATACTTGATTTATGGCAAAATGCTATTACTCAACTTGCACTGATTCAATCAAGTCAATTTTTTGGTCTAGATTTTAAATTCTCCGTTGCTGTTGGTTGAGCTAAAGTCCGCATAGAATGGAAAAGTTAGTCATCCATGAATATTATGGATGAAATTCCCCTGCTGTGTTAGACGGGCATTAGATTTGTTGCAAATTTTTCTTGATGAATTTAAGTTGTATTCCGCAGCATTGGAGTTGAAAAACTATTTCAATATATGTTGTGATTTCAAATTGTTCAAAGAGAGATAGAATTCGCCACCCCTAAACCACTAAATGGCTGTTGCACAGCTTAGTTTATAAAATTCTTCTTTCTTTTAGGTTGTACAACTTTAATATATTTAACTTAATGTTTCTAAAAAGATTTTCTATGGAATTTATAAAGGATATATGTTTCGTAATTCAGTATTTTTAAAGTGTTGAACAATATTTCATTCCTCATTGAGGGTAATTATCAAGGTTTATTAGATTTTATTAATTCAGGCTATGTTGAATATCACTTAGATAATATCTAGTTTTTTTCATAGCTGAACAAGCAGTTGCCGCAGAGCATAATGATTGACTTGAAGTTTGTTAGCAAAAAGCTCTTAGAAGCAAGGAGTCTCGAATTAGCTGTACCTGGAACATATCGAGTAACGGGTTCGGCAGTTCGAATCCGAAGCTTTTTGCCAACTCTCGAGGTAAGGGTTAAATCTATAACAGCAGTTGCATGCAGAAAATATTCCGTTTTAACAAAAGAGTGCTACTGATTCGCATTTGCACACTAAAATTAATTATTACCCAGAATTTTTTTTTACTTTTTTGTTTGTCTTACATAGTTCTAATATATATAAGAAAGAGCTTCTTCAAGCTCTAGTTTTCTGAGTCCATAAATCGAATAATATCTGCGGTTGGCATTATAAATTACTACCGTGTTAATTAGTTTTATAACTAGTATACTATCTAGTTCTCTAGACTAGTCATAAACAAAAAATCAAAATTACTTTCCCTTTCCTGACAGGTTATTCCATCGAAACAGAGGCCTCGAAAAATTACAATTCAAGGGGAGGATGGGCAGAATTATGTTTTTCTACTGAAAGGTCACGAAGATCTGCGTCAAGATGAACGCGTCATGCAACTGTTTGGGCAGGTTAACTTTTTCATAACAATTGCTACATTTAGCGTGAGGGGAAGTTGCCATTAGGAGATACACTTTTTTACAATTTTTAAAATCCGTTATTCTGATATGAATTAAAATCTGAATCAATATTCAAAAGTAAAAATCAGATAGAGTATTTGTATTAATGAGCTTGGGTATGACTTGTCTTTAATATGATCCGTTTCATTATGAACAACTCGTATATTGATTCTAATTCCCATGTAAATGCTGTCAAGAGTGAACCCTCCTTCCTCTATTAAAAAAGCATACATTATCTAAAATTTTATTTTTTTATAAGAAAGAAGGATAATTTTAGTTGGTATAAAATTTTTGATGGTACCCAGAAGTTGTAAAAAATGGATTTGAATACCTCTGTACCCGAAAAAGCAATGACTCTTATCTTTTTGGTGCATAATTTAATTAAATTGTATTTTATTTAGTAGCCTTATGAGTTTTCTGAATTGCTCAACTATTTTCTAAGATTATTCAAAAGTTATTTTCTTTGACTTTTGGGGTGTAATCCATCTTCAATTGAATGTACTAGCCTTAACATTGTTTTAAAAGAGCTTGATTTAGATAAATCTCAAGGATAAAATAGTACATGCAGAAGAGAGAGAAAGTGAATTAATTGTGAACCGTACAATTACAGCTTCAACTTGAAATTCGCTTTAGAATGCCATGACTAAATCCTATAGCTAACATATAGAATCACGTTTGCATATTATTTTATATTAAGGTTAATGCACTCTTGGCTAAAGATAGGAGAACAAATCGACATGACCTAAGTATTCAAAGGTACGCTGTAACACCTTTGAGCCACAATGTTGGGGTGGTTGGGTGGGTTCCAAACTGTGATACGCTGCATGCGCTTATCAGAGACTATAGGGAAAGTCGACGAATATTGCTTAATATTGAGCATCGGCTCATTATGCAAGTGAGTTTTATCTTTACGTAATATTATTTTCATTTCCATATACACTTTTTTGTAAAATAAAGGCCTGTTTTGAGGTGCATGAAACAAGCAGACAATATCTAGTAGACTACATATTATGTTAGCAACTGCTTTTTATACTAGATGGAATAGTAATTTTCTTGAAGTGCCATAATAATTCTAGAAGAGTATTTGAAAATCTTAAAGTTGATAGAAAGACTTCCGAAGGTAATACCGAGAAATTATTCAAATAAAATGCATATATTTCAGTATTAAGATATGTATTAAACATCGGATACAATCAATTTGCTGGTAACAAAATTTTTCTTATAGCGAATAAAAAATATCATAATGTGCCAAGTTCACCTTCAGATTTTCATTTGTAACGAGATTATTAGGTGGTTCTTACAGTTTTGCTGCATCTTGCGTTCACTATATGAGTATACTTTGAATTTTTGATTAAGGTAATCGTGCTGATATATATATATATATGTATATATTAATATCCATATGTAGGCTGCGAGCCCATGCGAATACGATTTACTCACCCTGCAGCAAAAAGTTGAAGTATTCGAAATGGCTCTGGAACATACTACTGGTCAAGATCTCTATCGCGTTCTATGGTTGAAAAGTCAGGATAGCGAAACCTGGTTGGATCGTCGAACAAACTACACTAGAAGGTACTTTTTCATAAGAATTCTCCATAATAGACGATAAGAGCAGAATTTAAAATATGTATGGTTGTTCCATTGAAAAGGTTCGTGCGCAGCCGTACGAACACAATTTATGCATAAATCATTTAGCATGTGTAAAGATAGTTTTATTTGTATACTACATTTTATATATATATTTAGTTCATGCACATCACGAATACAGTTTATTTAGTTCTCATTCCCCTAGAAAGTAGAACTGCGTAAATGCTGGCCAGCTTGGGTTTTCCTATGAACACATGAATTATAGAAAACTTTGAAATCATTTCAATGCAAGTATCATTCTATAAAATATTCTTTTAGAATTATTCGAATAATGGCTAGTATACTGGATTGTATTCTATGCTAATGAGCATCAATGTAAATTTATATTCATTGGTGTTACAGTCAAACTTTTATGAAAATGACAATCCATACATGCACATAAAAATTTTCCTTCAAATTATAAGTACGTTTTTTTACGTTTGCTCTTGTTGGTTATATTACGTTCAATAAAATTAAAGATAACTGTAGTTTGAAACTGGACAATTTCATTATTCGCAAATTAGTATTTTGTACTGATATGAGCATTTGACTCATCCAATCATTTTGATTTATTTGGTTTTGTCAGTTTAGCAGTGATGAGCATGGTTGGGTACATTCTAGGTTTGGGCGATCGACACCCCAGTAACTTGATGCTTGATCGACTTACTGGGAAAATTTTACATATAGACTTTGGAGATTGCTTTGAAGTGGCCATGCTGAGAGATAAATTTCCTGAAAAAATTCCATTTCGGCTTACTCGCATGCTGGTGAATGCTATGGAGGTAACCCTGTAAATCACTTCCCTGCTATTTAATAACCTCTTTTAACAAAACAAATAGCTTCATGTTATCCTAACTCGACTAAAGTGCATTACTTTCAATTATTCCTATAAATTATTAGCTTCTTAAATTGACAGTAATGCTGAAAGTACGGCAGCGACTGATTTGATTTTGAGGAGGTCTACTGCGCTTTCTTTTAGTGGATTTTCACAGAAATTGGTACTACATTTGGTGTGTTTACATATTCAGGGTTCTTTGGTTATTTTACTAAATAATCCTTGTAATTTGGGTAATAGTGATATCTTTCTTAGATAAAGATTTTGTGTTCCTGAAAAAATTAGGAGCACCTTTATTGACTTTTCAGTGTATTTAAAATGTTAGAAATCCTTCTTTTTTGAGAAGATGAATCTTATAGTAATGAAGCGTTATATTATTGGCAGCCCTAAATTTTCTTCCGTCAATTTTTTCCTTTATTTAATTTTGGTTGCCTCGTGATACCTTTTGCAATGTCAAGAAAGTAAGAAAGCATAATATATTTTCAAGTCTATAGGGCCTGGCGTGGATTCATACATGGATACATTCATATATGAACGAAGGATGAGTCAATATGCGCTAATAAATATGTTTTTGCAAGGAATAAATGTAAGGCATTCGTTTGTACATATGCATAGGTGAGTGGCATAGAAGGCAACTTTCGAACAACATGTACCCGTGTCATGGGCGTACTACGAGACAATCGCGACTCACTGATGGCAATGCTTGATGCGTTTGTGCACGATCCCCTTATAAGCTGGAAGCTTTTACGAGCGGCAAATGCAGCCACTGCAACTGCCCCCCAGCCAGAGATCATGACGGCCGAGGCAAGGGGGCAATTACCCCCGGTAGATGGGGATGCTGGTACGGATAATCAAGAAGTAACTGTGGGAGCAGAGGGGGTAAATAACGTGGAGTCGACTGAGAAGGTAAATTTATAAGATACAACTGCAGCGCCAGACCTCCTTGCGGTATCTCCCTTGCTGTGTAGCTATGTTATATTCAAAAATCTGAAGTTGAACGTAATATGACTTTTTGGTTTATTTTTTAATTGAAAATTTGTTATATGCAAATTCACTGTATGCAAAATATAGCCCTATAATCCAGTTTTTTGCTATGACAAATGATGCAGTTGTTAGAACGCCACGATAGACCATTTTAGCAAATATATTTTTTCCCTAATATCATGGAACCTACTGTTATCCTGATTTGCTGGATAGCTACTTTATCTTTTAGGGCTACTCACAATGGCCTTTATCGTTCCCGCTAACTTTTTGAAAAGGCTCTTCCAACTACTAAAATATGCAATACAATTTTTAAAATGAAGTAATATTTCATATGCACACAGTTTTATTCCCAATCCAGGTTTCAGGTTCTATTATTTGGGAACATTTTTTTCTAATTATCGAACATCTTTTCTAGGATTCGTTTATTAGTTTCATATCTATTTCTGAAAATATGGTAATTTAGGTGTTTTTACCTCTTGTAATTATTCTTTAAAAATACACTTTATTGAAAAATGATTTGATTGGTTAAAAAAGTTGCTGTTTTTGTTATTAGTTATATTTTAATTTCTTATATTTTACGTTTTTTAGATTCCTGACAATGTCGTATTTGTGGTTACGGAAAGTGTAAGGATTGAACTGCAGACTAGGCAAAAGCAAAAAGGAGAAAATGGCGTGAGCATCCAAGTTGCGGTACCAAATCAAAAACCTTCTTTACGCGATAGAGCTACAAATATGAAAAGTAAGCTGTCTAACTTATTCCCAATAGAACACCTGGCACTCTATTCGAATATATCATCACTCTTATATTTCAATCAATCATTCCTTACATCATTTTCTTCGGCAACACTATTTTTCTAACGTAAGCTAATCCTTTTATCTCAGGATTGGAGAAAAAATTTGATTGGCTTAGACTTAATTTTTTCCATTTTCATTATGATTTATTTTCAATAGTACTAAGTATTATCCGATAAACCTGTTAAATTTTGGTTTTAAAAAAGTTAAAGATAGAAGCAATAAATAAGAAAAATTTAAAATCTTTTTTGCTAAAATCCTCAAATCTGAAGTTGTCCTATATTCAAATAAAAATTTCAGTCTAATTTTTTTCCACTAGCATACATTACTGATGAAGCCTATTTTTTCCATTTATCTATATATTTACTTTGTTTCATCATCATTAATTTTAACAACTTTTATAGTCGAAACTTCCGCACGAAGTAGTTCCCCAGAAAATTCTGAAGGTAATTCTTCCTTGCCTTCTCCAAGTTCGAGCTTTCGTCCAAATTTGCATTTACAAATGCAAGAAATGGCTGCATCAGTAACAGTTAACGCAGTATCTGAAATATTTTACGGGAGTAACACGCGTTACAGTCAGTTACGATCAATTTGCGAAAGGTCAATTTTGCACACATTTGAAGAGTCAGAAAAAGGTGAACAGGTGGGAGAAGTGCTTAACGAAAAGGCACTCGCTGTGCTCAGCAGGTATAAAAGAATAATTATATACATTTGATATCTCAAATTTAGTCTTAAGCCCATTTTTTTCCAACCCATAATATATAAAGATACAACTTAGTTCCCAATTTTAACTTTTACTTTATTGAGCTTTTTCTGCTTTTTGCTACAAGTTTTTAGTGATCCATGCAAATTTTTAAATAGGAACGAATCATTGAAAATAGACACGCAACTATAGTCAAACATACTCGTAATGAAACTAAATTATCAATCCCAATCTAGAAAACTTCGGATGTAGCAAACCAATCGTAACCACCATACTGTAAAATATTCGAAAATATGACGCTGAACTTAGCATAGTATGACTCTTTTTTATGCATTTCAAATGAAATTTTAAACAGTTGAGTCTGTTTTACTTGCCTGAATGTTACTGTATGAATCTATAGTGTATTTGCCATTCATTTTTAGAGTTGAAGAAAAACTTACTGGTAGGGACTTCCCTGCGGGCGTCGGCAGCATGCTAAGCGTCGAAGATCAAGTGGATAGGCTTATCTATCAAGCTATGTCAAACGAAAATCTGTGTCAGTTATTTACAGGGTACGTTTACTTGTTATATTGCTTTGAACCTTCAAAATTATTTTTTAGCATGAAACATTTTGTAGTGAATTATGCTGTAAAATGTCCTTTATCTTAATTCACTATCCATATAAGCCATAGTTTTACTATCTATCGACTAAAAATGCTGTTCAAAATTTTCTGTCATATTTATTTTGAAAATTTATTTTTCAAATTTGTTCATAGAATTGATATTATTTAAACTTGCTTCTAGATTGATAAAAGATTTTGATATATTTTTGGATTTTGAAAGTGATTCAAATTAAATCATGTCTACAAATTGACTCTTTGTATATAGCTGCTATTTTTATTTTGCGATAAAAACATATGTATATATATATATATATATTGTTTAAAAATAATTCCACGTAAAAATTAGTAAATCAAATATCATTACTTTTTCTAATATATTTTTTCGGTATAGGTGGTGTCCCTTCTGGTAATCTATAGCAGTCAAGGTTTCAGTATAGAATTGATCAAGGCTCTAATTTGCAATGTCGAGTATGAATCAATTGATTAATAAAGATTGATGTACAAAATTGTCTATACTGTGATTTTATTGTTGCTTTCTATTCTCATTTCAAGTCGAACAAGCTTTTGTTACGTGAAGTCTTTTTTTTGCCGAAAGTCCACGTTTCACTGAAGTTTTTCTTTCACAGGTTTATAATATACAGTTTTTGCATAATTCTGAATGCAGTATATCAGGAAACAAACTGATCATGATATCTAAAACTTTTCTTAGGGATATATAGGTTCTCTATAGAAGAATGTACGCATATATACTTGGTTTATCACTATTCAGCTCATACTTTTTAAATATTTGCCTGATCAGCAATCGTAATTATGTTAATCACATATTTGTTGAAATCCCAGTGGAAATTTTAAGCAAAATTAAGTGAGTTATGAGCTCTCGCTTGTTATATATTTATTGACATCCAGAAAAAATAACATTTTTTCCTTGTAACCTGGGTTCCTGCATGCTATGTTTGTTGGCATAATTTACTCAAAGCTTCACAATCGTACAAATAATTCTCTGAGTTGGATAGCATTTGCTCCCATACCAATAATGCTGAATGGTGATTGAAGGGCCTTAGTTCAATCGTATTATGTGCAAAGTAGACCAGCAGAGCCACGATTGACTCTGATACAAATAATTTTATGCATATCATGTTATCTTGTGCAAAATTTCTCCCTAATGGTACATTGCAAAAAAAGTAGTGCCTCAGAAATAATTTTACAAAGTGCTGGTCTTTTTGCGCCTTTCAGTTAGCAATAAGTCTAGATAATAAAATATGTTGATGTTCTACTATTGATGACAATTGTTTCATTGATTTTAGTCAGTTGAGTTGGAGATTAATATTGCAGTGAGTCCACGTAAAATAGATTTTTTTGTTTTTGGAATGTCTTAAGGCCATTCGTCACGGCTTTTGCCCATTGTGAAAAAACCATTCAGCTACTACTTATATGAGTATAATAAGCTTTTATTTGGTCGTTCCACAGTAGACTATTTATTATTATAGCTCCTCTGTTAACATGGTACTATCCATTGCGAAGTAAAGCTTAGATATTATAATGTACTTTTTTAGGCGCCTCAAATTGCAGCATTTCAAATAAATTTTAAAAAATGAAGTAAAAATAATTTGATGAAAAAATTAATTATCAGGTTTTTTTTTGCTGTAGCGCTATATGATTTTTAGGCAGTGTAAAATGGATTTCCATTAGAGCGTTTCAGCAATTCGATTGTTATTATTGGTATAACATTCTATATTTACAACCAATCGCAATACATTACGAGTCTATAAAATTTGTCATTTTATTTTCCATTTCATTCCTTCTCTTAAATAATTGCAGTAAAAGTTTAGATACGTTAATGATTAAATACTTATTTTAAAAATGCTGCCATTTGATCATATTTTAGTTCTCCGCAAGATGAAAAGTTACGCATGGCACTGGAAAAAGCAAGTTATAGGGGCCTACATAAACTAAAATACACTTCTGTCGACAAAGATTAATATCCACAGGTCAGCTACTAACCTTGAAACTTGTCGGCAGATTTTTTCCGTTTTCAAGTTACCTAAAGTTTGTTAAATTTTGTTGGACACGATAACAAACTAAATGCAATTCACAGTATGACAATATAAAACCATTTGAGCAAACAGGATGAATAAACTTTAAACCTAAAACCAACACTGTAAATACTGACCAATAAATTTGCTCCCATCTTTCATACTTTCAAAGTTGCAGATGGCCAAAATATTGATATCATTTACGGATGTTGGATATGATAGGGTAAAAAAATAGAGTTATAACTCAGCTCTAAACACGCTCACTGGCGTAAAGAGCTAAAAAAATGGCACTGGTAATTGTTGTGTCAGAATATTATACAATTTTTTAAAGAAAAATTCAGACAGAGAGTAAAAAGTTATATTCCTCGGAAACTATACAAGAATAGATATATTTAATCTGTTGTACATTCCTTAACTAGATTCAATCGTTGAAGAGCAACTCGCAAGCGTAATGCTGGCGGATCCCATGCCTCAGAATAAAAAAGATACGCTTCAACTTCATCACTTTTAAGCTCAAATCCTGCATTTATCATAACATCCATGCCGCCAGGTACAGCAGCAACTTTACTGGAGAAAGCAGGATTTGCAAGTCTTATTTTGCGAAACTTTTCGTCCTTTTTTGTTATCATGTTGGTCAAGAGCTTATCGAGCGTCTCAATGCAAGATGTTATTACAATATCATCACCACATGATATAATTTGAGACAATGATGCATCGATTTCTTCCATTATGCCCAATGATGCAATTTGCTCTTCTTCGAGTATATCTGTGCGTCGTCGAGCAACATCATTATTGGGTAATTGAAAAGGTGGTGTGTCAGATGGAGACTTTGATATTGAAACAGATTGACGGGCTTCATTGTGACTGACCATTTTTGCTTCATAAGGGTTATACCCTAGCGATTGTGTCGTTTCTTTCTCTTGGTTTAAACAATTTTCCACTATTTGTTTTGTAACCGGGTTCACGATGACTTCAACGCCATTATTACTCGGAGAGCTTTTACTTATTTTAGCGTCAGCTTGGCGCTTACGCTGTAGTCTATTATCCCACTGTTTTGTTCGTGCTTCCGCTGCAGACAACATTGCCTTTCGCTGTTCATTTCTCTCGTCTTCGCTCAATTGTGACTGCGAATTTGGAGTGGCCCACTTCTGAACAGACATTCCGACAGAATCGAATAAATAAAGACCCTTCTTTTTTCTGAATGTGAGCAACACAGGTCTTTTAATGGAGCTCATGCTTCGGCCAAAACTTTGACTGGAATGCACCGGCATTCTATTGACTTGTAGTACAATATCACCCGACTGTACTCCTCTCCTTTCTGCCTCTGAATTTTCCATGACGCTAGTGACGACGATTGTCCCATTGTAATCATTTGTTGTCAAGCCAATACTTCTCTCTTCAAAAGCCAGTTCTATGATATTATTGGGAGCGACACTGCATTCATCTATTCTGGCATTAGAATCATCTTTGTATCCGCTGGCTTTCCCTTCACTTCTCTTCTTAAACCATTTGGAAGGATCTATTCGCATCGAATTCGTTTTTGCTTAACAATTGCATTAAAGTTGCGAGATTGCTTGAGTTTGCAAAAGGTGCACAAAGGCTTTATGAAGGCAATGGATTACTTTAGACAAAGGATTTCTAGGAAAGATATTGCATGTAGCCACTGGTAGCAATTTTCTTTTTTTGCTCATTTGGTTAATGATTTTATTATAAAAACCAAAACCCAAAAAGGCTGGTTTTTACGATGATCACAATAAATTTTTCTGTGCATTTATTTCATCAAAATTCAATTTTTTCTGAAACAATTTTTTCAGCATTATGAGCAAAAATGAAAGTGCGCAGTGTGAAAAAAATTTAAATGAAGGACAAGCTATTCAGTACGGACAGACTTTGAAAATTTAATGATCTACAGAAACAAATACTATGCCTGTGTAGACATTGTGAAAAGGAGGTTAAAATTTGCCAGAAAAATGAATGTTAGGAACTAGTTTGTTTACAACAATTAGTTCCTAAGGGAATTACTCTTTTAAGAGTTATTCCATTATTTAGCTGCATCATTTTGTGACTCTCCAGATGGATTGGTGTAAAGATTTTGTTTGTTGCATTGCTGAGTGTGTTTCTTATTCACTCTCAGTAATGCAAATTATGTTTGTATAATTTTACTGCCCTTTCATGGTCTTTGTGTCCTTCCTGTAACTATCTTGTATAGTACATTCATAACAGTGAACTACTACAAAAGTATCCTCTTTGAAAGCTGCAAAAATATCAAATAGTATGTTGGGTATCTGAACAAAGTAGAAAGACCAGATTAGTATTCAATATATATGTTAAAGGCAAAGATATCAACTGAAAGTGGTAAAATGATGTAGTTATTTATCAAAGAATTTGCCTTTCCAAGGGCCATAGTTTAGATAAACCAAATGGTCAGAAAACATGGCTCTGTGCTACTATTTGACAGATAACTCATTCCAACATATTGAACAAATCCATTTTTAAAAAGCCTTTGACACCACACAAACTGGAATCAAATTATCATCTAGTGAAAAATAGCAGGACCACTTTTAAATCAGACATACCTCGACCTTAAATAGAAAGTAGAAAAGGCTTTAAGAAAATCAAATCTAGCTGTTTATAATACTTTTGATGGATGGTCAAATACTAAGAGTGAATCTGCAGCCAATTACATGAAATGCTTATCAATACCTTCAAAAAATCATTATTTTTAGAATCTGTATATACCAGTGATCAGGGCTATAGCTCTAAATTGATTGTGCAATGTATTCAATGTGCAATAAACAGTTCAAATACACATTGTGTAGGTACTGTAGCTGACAGCACCAAAACTAACAAAAAATTATGGAAAAATTTAGAGGAAATATATCTAAATGCATTCATGGATGCATATTCCATCATCTCTATTTTGCAAGTAAAAGATATGTTTGTCACAAACTGACACTACACATCCTATTGAAACTTTGCCAAGATTTACAACTATCTGTACAACTGTTGCAAACTTTTTTAGAAAAATGCTCATTCAAACTTAAAGTTGAAATATAGCCAAAAGGTGGAAATTTAGTGTCTAGTTCAGCCTGAATCTACGTTATGGGGTACAATCTTACTTTGCAGCTAAATCTAAACAAATATTGTACAGTATTGTTACTCGACAAGACTTTTTATTTGAAAACAAGAAAAAAAGTAAAAAATCAATTCAATGGTGAAAGATACATATTGATTCATTTGATGATTTTTGTTTACATACAATTGGATTTTTAACCTGTACATTAAATCTTTGTAGGATTGATTTCATGTGAGTGAGATTTAACATTACCTTTGATGATCTCCTTGCATTATGTGAGTGAACAATGTTTGACAAATGAGACAAAAGGATGATATAGTTTGGTAATATTTTATAAGCTCTTAAATAATAAAAATAATCTGTTGCAAAGTGTGATATTGCAAGTATCACTCAGAAAATTTTAAATAAAATATCTTAGCTGTTGCTAGGAATTAACTCCTTAAAGGGTTAATTTTATCTTATAGCAGTAGAATTCTAAGTTTTATGGCGTCATTGTTCTATATATTGGACTGTGGTAACAGGCTATGGTGACAGATTAGGATTTGGATTTGTGTGTTGCTGTAAAGTATGTTGACTTCCAGCAGTACAATTATGTTTGCATAAAATATACTTCCTTGCTGTTTTGCATTTTGCTTGCCTACACATTCATATCAGCTATACATCATCCATTGAGTTTTGTGCAAGATTATCCATTTTACCGTAAATGCATTCAAAATTCATGTGCAAAGTTGAAGGATTGGCACATTCTTCTCAATTCTCAAAGTGCTGAGCCCTGATGATTTAAAACACCTTATAACAAATAGAAAGAGTGAGTGTTCACTAGTAATAAATGATATAGACAGCTGGAAGTGAGATATCTTGCTGATAGCCTCTTCAAGAGAGCCTGATGGACAAGATTATTCTTGACAGTACAGGGTACCAATGTAGATAACCAGGGATAAAGATATGCTACAATTTGATGAGTCTGGGCATATTTTCAATGCTATTTAATTTCCAAGTATTGGACAGAAGCAAATAAATTCTATCAATATGATTTAAAGTTTTTACAATTCAAATACCTAAACTGATGTATTAAATACCTGGATTAAAAAAAGTATTGGTGAGCATGCACTGTGTAAGCAAGCTAGTAGTAGACAAACTGAATGACTTACATGAACCAAGTTCACTAATTGTGGCAATACAATTTTTCATGGTATGCTAAGCATTTGCTTATAAGGAGACAAAGACCTTTATACGGTCTAACATCAAGTTTGACATCAGGTTCAAGTTGTAAGTTCTAGGTTGAAATGAAAGCTTGGTCACTTATGCACCCCTTACAGTCCTGGCAAGTAGGTATGCCCTAATCAGTAGCAAGATTTATGCTTTGAATATTTGGACAGTGTTTATTACAAAAGATCCTGTCAACTAATTGATAATATAAGCTACATAAAATACTCTCCATTACTGCAGAAAAGGAATATAGAACAAATTTGATGTAGCTTGAAAGCTATTGTTCAATTATTATAGAAAAAGATTAATACAAGTGATTGCTCAAACACTTGCAGAACCAGTTTTTTAGGTGTGTTACCTGAAAAGGTGGTGCATACATTTTTAGAAACATATCTTAATTTGCAAGGTAAAGTATTAAAAAGCAGAAAATATATTTGCTTTTTAGTGGGACTAATTAAATATAAATATTTGCTAAGCTACCTCAAACAAAAACTTTCTTGGTAGTAAAAGCAGTGGGACATATGAGCATGGTAGTTTGGAATTTAATTGAACTAAAATTTCAACTCAATTGGTATGAAACACACTAGAGATATTCTGTGTTAAGCAAATTCTGGAAAAGATATCATGAACTCAGTGCTACACATAATGTGCTTCTTTGCTAGTAGACCTTGGGTAACAAAAGTACTCAATTACAGCTGCCTCAGACCATACTCTAAAAAATCATATTGCAGTGACTTTGAAGTATTTGAATTACAAGAAAATAAGCAACTAGTATATCAATGTATTGATCTCTATAGACTTGCACTGTTCAAATGTTGCTAATATCACCAAGAAAAAGATAACTAATCAAGTCAAGCACTTAGCACAGATATATAAACTGTGTAGGTTTTGAATGTGATTTAAAATTAGAAAGATGCAGATGAAACTAGGCCACTAAAATGGCAGTTGAATTGCTGGTGCATGGCCAAAAACTCAGGACCATGACCAAAAGCAAAAATGAGGTTGGCAGCTATAAGGAAAGCAGTAGAAACTGATAAATCTATACCATACATGAATCGAGAACCACAGGGCAAATAAGAAAATACAAAACAACAAATGCAAACATAGTATATTAATATCTATTTTATGTGTTGCCAGAAATGAATCTCATCAACACCGTACAACTTAAAAGAATGCAAATGCAAGAAGAACAGTCAATAACTACAAATCTTTTCAAGAACTGTATATATATTACAAGTAACAAACTGTGACTGCATAAAAAATCACGACAAAACACATTAAGTTCTGACAGAAAAGATAAAAGAATCTAAAAGCAAAAAAAGAAAAAAAAGAAAATAAAGGAAAAAAAGAGAAAAAGAAAACTCTTGTGGATTCTTGTAAAATGAGAAAAACAGGAGTGCTTACTGAAAAGTTCAAAAATCATAATCTGTTGGAAATAAAGTAAAGAGAATTACGGTGACACTGTAACTATGATAAAACTTCAAAGTTGATGAATCAAATTTGAAGACTAAAAAAGAAAAAAGTTGATTTATTACTAGAGTAAAAAGAGAAAGATGGCTCTAAACCACCATGCCAGAGAGCATGACTCGATAAAAAAGCAAGTTTACAGAAATAGGAATGTAGAGTGATGCAAAATATCTGAACCACACAGAGTTTTGAAGGAGGTTGTGTATTTTAAAGAAGAAAATACATTTTCAACATTTCAGGAATTTCTGCTAAACCTAAGGGATTCTTAAGTGCAATAAGACAAATGAAACTTAGTCACTTGAAAAAATACTTAGGGAATGATAACTATATTTTTAAACACTTTATACAAGGGAACATGTAAGTTAGAAGTATCAGTGATAGAGCTGTAGGAAAAGTTTAAAATCTGAGTAAACATAAAAAGTTAATGGATTACAGTTTTGAACAGAAAATGTAGCAGTAACAGTGAAAATTTTGACAAAAGCAACACAAAATTTTTTTTCAAAATATCAAATAAATTATTGACTTTAAAATATCTTGCAATTATAAATGCTTTGCAGCAAGTTACTAATACATCATAAATCAGCAATAAAGATAGACTTTACATAATATTCTTTCTCAGTTTATATTTTGTTTTGAATTTTTTCATGTAAACATTTTATTATGTGTTTCCATTTTTTTTAACTGCTGGTGATACTTTAAAGTTTCATATTTTTCAATCATTCAATCTTAATGCTGATTTTCCAATATTCACTTTAAATTGCTTGCATACTTATGTTTAATTGTTAGGAAAATACAAACAGCAAATGACATAAAAATGGAAATAGTATTTGATATTAACCTACATATGTTGCTGAAAGTGAGATAACTTTTGTAACATACAGAACATAGTAGCATGAAGGACAGGGTTCAGTTCTCTGATATATCTTGGAACCGAAACTGAAACCAAGCTGAAACCAAGCTGAAGCCAAACTGAAACCAAACTGAAACCAAACTGAAATCGAACTGAAACCGAACTGATACCAAAATCAAAACATCAACAAATTACACCGTAGCTACAGAATAGAATTAACTCCCTTAGGTGTTAACTCCTAACATTTATCCATATGTAACTGAACATAAATTCAAAATTGTTTTTTCTGCTTTGCAGAGCAATATATTAAGTAGCCTTAACGCTGCAAAAAATCAGCAATAAATGCAAAAAAAATCAGAATTATGAACTACCAGCAATATATGTTATTATTGTAATATCATGAAAAATAAAATGCTAGCTACAGTAATATCAAAATAACCACTAGTTGTCAGGATATTTGCTAGTCCTGCTATCTCTTTAAAATTACTAGGGAATAAATGCTCGATAATGATTGCCTATGCTTGCCTGTGTTTGCCTATTTTTCAGTTATATTTTTCCTGTACTTTTTCTCACCTTTTGGCACTTTTACCATATTGCACATATTGTCTTAATTATGGCTTTACATCAATCATTTAAGTCAATACCTTTGTTATAGTCTTCTGATGGATTCATTTGTTCTACACCCTAATATAATGTCACATGTCATATTCCTTGTGGTTCTGTGGAAACTTTTTTGCTCATTATCTATCTACACGTTCCATATCATAATTCCTCTTCAATAATGGTCAAATTTGCAAATCCCGCTTAACCTTCTGTCACAATACTTTAAATACTACCTTGAACTAATTGGATATTATTCTAGAATTGTCATCAGTTCTACAATTCCATTTTATTTAGCTTATCCTTTATTTACTCTGCTTTACTTCTACCAAAGTCAATTTAAAGGGATGCTTTAACTAATCCTAGAATAATCACAACCCTGCTAGTGAAAAATTATTGATTTACTTGTGGAGTAAAAGATTCAGCAAGATTCACTGGAGAGTCAGTTTTAAGGATACTTCAAAAGGATATTCTGCAGGAGCTAACAGAGATATGTTTATTTGTTCAGTCATATGTTATTGTTCTCTCTTACATTTAATAAACTATTGTATTTTAGTAAATCTTTTTTACTTTACTATTTTTCTGTCTTCTGCTATACATTGGACTTCACCCACTATGCAGAGCTCCATCATCCATATAAAGGTATGCACTAGTATATTATATTATTATATCTTTCTTGTTCCATTCCAACATTAGTTTATAATGTGCTTGATAGTACTTATCTCAAAATGATTATTGTCCAGTAATGTCTGCAGTAACTGAAATTGTTGAAATTAATAATATTTACTCTAAAGCAGTTGCATCAAAGGTGTGTCATGTTTACTGAAACTGATTTTCATCTTATTTCTCATACAAAAATATCCCATTTAATATTTTTTCTAGTTTGGAATTATGGTAGGCAGTGAAAAAATCCTCTTAACTTGGAATCTTTTGCATAAAGAATGTCTAAATTATATCCTTGGCATTACTGAGAAATCAATAGCTTTGCGGATCCCATTTTTCACAAATTGCCCAAGAACTGCTTCTATAAATTTGTGACCAATCAATTTTAAATATCTTTGTTCAGTCAAGTAATTCCTGTTCTAAGGTCAAGCTAAGAAGTTTCAATGAATCATGCTGGAGTTTGGCTACATGCACTTCCTAATCAATCTTTGGGGAATCGAGTCCCAGTTCAGAATTTTTTCAAAATGGTTCATTGCCTCCATAATATTTCTATCTCATATGAGCAGAGTCCTTGTAATCTTCAACTTGGTTAAGAGTACAAAAAAGAAGTGTGAATATTAAAAAGATTCATAAGAAGTAATATAGTATTCGATATTGCAAAAAAATTAAAAAAAATCAAAAAAAATAATAAAAAGTTGTAATTATATTGCTGATTCAAACGTGCATACGGGAAACCCGTCAAAACTCATATACATCCGCCATCACAACGATTCCAATTCGCAAAGGCAAAATTCAAGCAATTCAAATCATGGAGATTCCTGGAGGAAGCGATCATCAACTCTTTGTATCGAGTAACGATGCATCAGATCAAGTCCAGCGGATTGAACAACAACCTCCACCAATTGCTGTATCTGATCTGTTTCAACCACCAAAAGATTTTGCTCTTCTTCCAAAATCGAGGGTGGAGCGCTCACCTGTGTGGCGTTTTTTTCAAGTTTTCAATCCTCCCGATCCTGACAACAAAAATTGCCGCTGCATTGTTCAAATTTTGGACAGCAATGGTGTTACTCGACCATGCAACTTTAAAATGCGGTTCACCACCGCTAGTTATGGTACCAGCAACTTGTTCAGGTATGATTCGGAATCATGGCTATTTCTGAGAAACATCGGCACAGTGTTTGACTACAGGAATAGATAAATTTTTCGTTCATCCAAAAGCTTAAATCATTCTCTGTAACACCTTTATAAATGAATGGTTTCTATCTTCACAGTATTCAACAATCTATTTTTTTAAAGGCATCTACGAAATCACCCAGAGCAACTTCAATATGCAAAAGCAGCAAGCTCTAGATGCGCATTAAATAGACTCAGCAAAAGAGATTCGGAGAGCTTACATGGTGTTCGTGGGACGAAGTCCATCCACGAACTTTTAAAATACTCAACTGAGACTTGGCAACGCAGGTGAGTTACTAGGATTTACTAACTACAACATTTTGAACTCGGATGAAATCTATGAATGGTATAACTCAATATCTTAATTTCTGGTTATGAATAGAAAATTTAGGTAGTTTTTAGGCGACTCTAGTCAATATTTCGACTTTAAATGGAATGTCTGCTTTGAACTCTTGTTATCATGTTGCATGCTAAACAATGGTTGTGAAAAAATAAGTCAGTATATTTAAAAAAAATTGCAGCAAAGTGTACCCATTAGCAGTTGATTTTGGATTTTGGTTGAATAAATAAAGTAATTGAACATTTCCAATAAACCTTTAGAACTTTTTATTTAAATATTTATAGATAAAAATCATGATATTAAAAAATTTTGCGGGAGGTTTTACTGATTGCCTGCTTAAATATTGCTGATTTTTTCAATATTAGTTAAGTGTGAAAGATGGACTTCATATTTTAAAGTATTATTTCAATCTTTTGAATACTTTTTGGCAGGTATATCCTATGGTGTATTCTCGATTTTATTTCGTTTACGGAGGATCCAGGAAGCGGTTTTTCCTTATTCATGGGTGGAATTTTCAATGCCTACCCTCCAAAAAATATGAGCTATGACGATAGCAAAGGTCTACTTTTCAAAGAATATGATAATGTGAAAAGAGGCTGTATTTCCGATTTAAATTCTCAGTATAGGCAAATTGGAAAACTTGGACCTTTTTGTTCTTTACAAATGAACAACACTAGTATATCAGAGATGGTACATTTAATTACACTGACTGCTACTTTTGTTGATCAGAATTTCTTTTTGAGGCGAATCACTCTCGGTGCGTCATTTGTCACCAAAACTGCATCGAAAGTTGAAGTTATGCAGTTTATCATGGAAAGGGTGCATGTTTTTTTCGATAGCTTTATGCCTTCTGGCTATGAATTGAAGGATATTTTTGTGGCCGGAACTGCAAAGGCCGGCTCAATTGAATTTGAATCAATTGTTGACTCGGGAATTCCGGCTATACCGTGTATTTTGCATGAATTAAATTTGTGCATACTGAAATCTCTAGATTCTGCTGATGCTAACGAAGAATTGCGTTATTGTTTCAATCGGGTGTCATGTGCTATTCAAACACTAAAGCAAACTATGGCCTCAATGAATGAAGATACGCTACAGGTTCAGAATATTCTTCGAGATAGCATCCCAAGTCCCTCTAATTCGAATTTTAATGAGCCATATTGGATGGAGTGTTATTCGAACATGTCAAAACTACTAGACATTCGGAATATTGAAAACACCCAAGGATTTGTACGTTCTGGGTCTCTAATGATGTTAACTATGCAGCAGGATTGGGATTTCATTCGACAGATAGTCGGAGTTCTAGACCCTTGTAAAGAAATTGAGGAGATCTTGATTTTGGGTGAAGATTGTTCATTTGGACGAATCCAATTTCTAATGACTGAAATGACTTCCATTTTATGCGAAGAAAATCAACAAATTCGAACTGACCGTGCTGATTTGAGCATGCATGAAGAAGCTACTATCAAGTCAGATCTAGGTCCATATAGATTAAGTACAGTTCACGTGAATGACCTGTCTTCTTGTGTGCAGACACTTGTTAAAGCAATGCGATTAGGGCTTGAATCGATGAGAGCTCGAAACCCACTGATGTCGATTCAGAGGCTATCAATGATACTTGATCCTAGATTAAAGGATAAATTAGGTTATTCATCGATGGCTGAGGCCGAAGCTGCACGAGCCGATTTGTTTACTGCTTACAATGCTGCCCTAATGCCATGTGGCAAGTCAGATTCTGTTGTCCCCTTTTCAGGATGGCCTACGAGTGCCGAGCAGAAACCGAAACGTCGCCGAATCAGCATTTTTGAAAAAAGGTCAGCAGAACGAAGGGCATCGGCTCAAGCCGCTTGTCTAGCTCCAGGGTATCTTTTGAGTACGGAATATAATGAAGTTGAAGTGTACCTTTCTCAAGGGTTGGCACCAGATTTTGATCCGAAATTCAAGATGGATAGATATTGGAAAGGTAGCAATAGCGAATTTCCACTCTTAGCTCAACTTTCAAGAAAATATTTGAGTGTTGAAGCTGCAGCCTGTGAATCTTTCAAAGAATTTTCCCATAAAATTCCAAATTTGGCGAAACTGCGCTGTCTCGTTGGCGATGAATTAACCCAAATGATGATATTTGTCAAAATGAACAAGCACTACATCATAGATCATTTAAGTTTTCATCAAGAAAAATTGAAGGTTCCAAGCCAAATCGTAAAGGCAACTGCAATGCCTAACTTTAACATGGCACCCAGTAGCAATTTAGATAGTGTTGCTTCTGTGTAGCAGAATGCTATATATTATAAAACTAGCTGCAAAAATTGAAAACAGCACATTGCGGGAAAGATAAACTTTTAGTGTCTCTTTTTGTATTTAAATACTGTGAGATTTTTTACCTATCTCTCTCTAGGCTAAAGTTATTAGGGATTTTTCAATTATCCACAAAATGGTAAATGAATAGTTAATCTTTCAGTGCCATCAATATTTGTTGCATAGTCGAGCATTATTCGATATGGGCAATCTTGCTTTTGAACGCTTTGATTAGTAACTACTTCATTCCACGCTGAAAAGTGTCCATTTCTGCTTGAAACTGAATTAGACAAGCGATATGCTTCTGAAATTCCCAGGTGACAGCATTAAAACGTATTGGATTTGATCAAAGGCAATCCATCGTTCATCTTGGATTACGTCAATTGGTTGTCTTGTATCTTGATTTTCTGATAGTATTCTATGGATAATGCTAACATGATTAAAATTGTTACCAAGATGGTAACTGTCTAGATAAATGAAACTGGTGCATGGATAGACATAACACTTTCAACATGTATCACTGAACGATAACAATAAATTATAATGAGATAAATCAACAAACAGTTAAAGAAAGTATGTTTTACTATGACTTAGTCATTGTAAATCCATAGAAGTGAGTCAGTATGTGGAGGTATTACAGGTGAAAATCGTTTCAGTCGTTTTTTTATTCGCCATTATTTTACAGTAATAGATAAAACTCTTGATGTATCCACATATTATGTTGCATATCCCAACAGGCACAGCCACAAATTGTAAGGATTAGTAAAAAACATACTTCCAATTTAAAGGCTCATTTCTTCACTGAAAAGTATACAGAAAAATAAGTTTGATATTAATACTAAATTATAAGTACAAATTAATTATTTTTGCAGTATCTTAAACATCATTGTACTTGCATCCTTTCCTTTACTTCATTCTTATAGGCTGGTTTAAGGAACATTTTCACAGTTGCTTGAAGTACTTTAGAGTTGCTAACTTGACTATTTTGTTGTGGTACTAAGTATTGGTTCTGCTGAAATAAGGTCCACTAAATCTTCCACAGTTATTCTTGTCTGTGCAAGACATACCACAAACTTAAATGAAGAAAAATGTAAGGCAACAAATGGCTTGATTCAGTTGGTAAGTGCAAGAAAGATACTATGACTACTATTAATGCCAATAGTAAAGATTTTAGTAAGTTGGAGTAACTTTGAAAAATGAAATTAAATATATGTATATAGTTAAATGTCTCAGTAAACTACTGTGCTTTTTAAACTTTGTAAGTAATATATATATAAATAAAATTGAAGTTAGCAACAAAAGTGCTTCAATCAAACTGATTGATCTTTATTATAAACATTGCTTTGATGGCAAAAATGAAAAAACCAAAAAAAATTAAAACAATAAATAAAAGGAAACAAATGTTGTATAAATATTTTTTTTGGGGTACTCATGCTGCATATCAACAAACTAAATTGAAAAATAATGAATACATACTGCAATAAAATATAGTATATGCTGTAAACTTGAGAATGTTTTAATTTCTTGTTTTTCTAGCCATTCAGAGCTTTAGCATTATCAGTAGAGCTTATAAATAAATCTGAAAGAAATTTTTAAAAATATTTTAAAAGTATAATAATGTTTTTAAATGAATCTAACTGGAATCAAACAGGAATGCTTTCATTTAGCATTTTCTCAATGAGAATTGTAGGAAATGTGTGCTATAGAACTGGATCATTTATGACAGGAATAGGACAACACAAAAAACCTAAGCAGGAAAAATAGGAAAAATTTGACAAAACATATATAAAGCTGTTAAAACTATAACTTTGCTTTAGATCCGCATGTTTTAGAATAATTTATAATATGTATTCTGTTTCATATACCTTGGCAACTCTTTACAAAATCAATCAATGGGAATTTTGTTCTACTCTTATTTTGATGACCTTTTACAAATCAGCAAATACGGAATTTGTTCCTATCCTTGATGACTCTTCACAAATCTACCAATGGGAACAAGGCTAGTCATCAAGTTCAAGCTAGTAATCAATTATTCTTTTATATTTCATCTTCATGTTTTTCTGTCATGAGTGGAAACACACCTCTCAACTCACACATATATGCAAGTCAATACGCTTGCATATATTTCTTTCCTTTGTTCTCTTTCTTGCTGCTAATCTATCTTCCCTGTTCAATCATTTCTTGTTTCCTTAATCCTTTTCCTCATTTGCAAGTCTTAACAAAGGCATTCAATATTTGTTTAATTGTGTTGGTGTAATCCAAATTTTACAATGAAAAAAGACGTTATTTTCTTGAATATCAAAAGAGTACTGTTGAAGATTTTTAGAAAAAGGCCAATTGTTTTTATTAATATGGAAAGTTTTGCAAGTTAGGTGCATTTAGAAGTTTTTTTTGAAATTTGGAAATTGTGTTTATCAGTGATAGTAGTGAAAATATATCTCTCTAGTTTTCATGAAAATAGAGTTTGGTATTGTAATTAAAGATATAAAATGGTATCATAAGTTCATGGAGAGCTATTTTATAAAGCAAAAAAGTATATCTTTACAGCATATCAATAAAAATCATCAAGCATATATTCTGTTACTTTGTCTAAGAGGTAAATGTGGTTGGTCTATAAAAGATAAATTGTGCAAGTAGTAGTAGTCAAATTTTACTGATAAAAAAGATAGTTCTTTTACTATTGTAAAACATACTGCAAACTTGCAAGTGATCTGTTTTGATTTCATTTATTTCATTGCAGTAGAAATTTATTTCTACAACATTTTAAATCAGCAAAGCCACATTAAATATCAACAATCTTGATACTTGTGTGACACCAAAATAATGACAAAGCAAAAGTTGTAAGAGCATCATTAACAATACATGAATAATACAACAGTAGGTGGTGGAAATTTGATGAAAGCAAGAAAACAAATTAATTCATTGATGCCTAATCAGAATGGGATTCTTGAAGAAAATTTGTTTACCTGTCATATATTCACTTAACTTAAAGTCCAAAAAATGTTTATGACATTGATGCAATAAACAGTTCTAAGAATCCTGGCATTGTCACTGAGCCATAGTATTACAAAATTGTAGTAACTCATATGTTTCATTGTCCATTTAAAAATGAATAACTATATGCAGCTTGAATGCAGAGTGGCAAATGCAGAAATTGATATCCAAGGCATCTTTCAGTATGCTCAATAAGCAATGAAGATGAACCACAATACCAATAAGAAAAAATGAAAACGAAGGTTTAAATTTGACATTGCTGTATTGGTCCACATAATAAATTTGTCTGCTTGAAATATAGTGCATCTACTACTGATAAAATACGAAATTCATTAACGGCTATAAAATACATCAACAAGTACATTTGCAAAAGTAGCAACTGTGTTTAACTACATTTTTAGCTTTTTTAGATCAAACATAAAAGTTGCTTGTAAAAGTACTTGACTTACAGATGAACAATACGTATATCGTTACAAGAAGCAACATTGAAACTTCTGAGATTCAAATTTTGTAAAAATATTCTAATTATAGCTTAACTGCTTGTAAAACTTGCAAATCAGAAGATCGTCTCTTTCCTGGGCAAGTAGTTTTTGATATAATCGAAAACAAAAAAATTACTTTTTTCATTTGAAAAATAATAAACCATGTGAGAAATATTTATACTCAGAAACTTGAAATATAGTCAATGGCAAAATAATGTTTGAAAAAAAGCAAATAAAATCAATATTCCTGCAGGAGGAGTATACTTTGCAAATTCAATAGATGTCAAATGTATATATAAACCATTAAAAAATATAATGCATCAAGCCTTAGATGTACTTTAAAATTGATATACTAAAATAGTTGGATTGTGTTATTCATCAGATTTTGAATATCTTTAGAACAAATATAGAGATAAACTAAACTAAAGCCTTAAACTTAGTTCAAGAAATACAAAAATTTATGGTAACTGATATTAGTTATGATGTATAAAACTTTTCTCTCCATGATGCATGTAATATTCATGCTACAAGTAGACATTCAATAAAGAATATACCAAACTTACTAGTTAAAATAGACATATATTATCTACTAAGCATGAAATGCTAAAAAAAGTAAATACCTCAGTGAAATTAACAGATAGTGCTTGATGTGAACAAAAGCTTGGAGGAGATTAATTGCAATTAAAAATTGATTTTTGTTACCTTGAATTACAGTACTTTAAATATGAAATATTTGTTAGGAGTCCTAAAAGAACTGAAACATTTTATCTTTTTTAATACAATTTTATCATCAGTTAAGGCGTGTTGAAAAATAATATTAGCAAGAGCAGCATTTGGAAGTACTGCTCATACTAGAAGATGGTAGTTCAATGTATTTATGTTTCATAATCATCATTTAAGTTGATGGTAGTTCAATATATGGAACAGAAAACCAATATAAAAATTAAAATCATTTTTAAAATACATACTGGCAAAATGGAATGAGACATTGACAGTTGTAAGAAATCATGTCAATATAATATGATTGTGTATTTGATATCTTGAAGAATAAGAACTTACCTTTTGGCAGTGAATTATTTGTTATTTATGGAGACTTTTGAGAATGTCTTTATTTTTTTGTATTTGGAGTAGAAACTTGATTTACAAATTACAAAAAAATATAAATCCTGGATTTTTGTAGAACGTGAAATTGGCCAAAAATATGCATGCATTTTAGAAAATAATGTATTTGATGAATTTGTTTTGAGACTCAGTAATGGAAAAGAATATTGTTTTCCTAATATTTATAAAACTACTTTCAAAGTTTCAGAGCTTGTTTGCTAAAAGAACATTGAATGATTTGATTAGAAAAATTTTCTTGGTATTTTTACTAGACATCAAACTAATCAGTTCTTGCCACAAAAATATTTTGAAAGATGAAGTAAACAAAGATAACGACAGATTTGCTAGGAATTGCTAAATTTGAGTCTATGCATACAATCAGTAATCAAGGAAAACTAAAAACCCAAAGAAACATACACAACCAATAATTTATTAATTCCTGTTCATGTGTTGCCAAGAATGAGTCTTGTCAACACAATACTACTTGAGAGAACACACTTAAGAAAATGCATATACAAGACAAATTAAGTCAAATAGAATCACAGCTTCATAACAGATCACACGGCAGAACAGATCAAATCCTGGCAAGACTCTCAAGTACAGAAATGGTATCAGTAAATTTTTTTTGTGCTGCTGATGAAAAAAGTTCTTACATCAAAACCGATTATCTTAATAAAATTAAAATATTAAGCTTACAGCATTATTTATTGAAGCTAAAATTTGAAATACTAGCAACACTATTATGTCCATTAAATTCAAAATTGGCAAATATAACAAATTAACTGTTGAGTATATTTTAAGAAGAACTTTAGTATGCCAAGTTTGTAGTTAGAAATATTTTGGTGAGGAAATAATTTTTTCTAAATTAAATAAGCAATATCTGACAAATGTTTGCCATGATATTAACAAGAACTCAATTCCCTGTACGCATGATGTTGCCATTAACAATTAGTTGGCTCAAAGACAGCATGTGAAGTCAAATGTATTTACTTGCCTGAACCAGTACTTTTTCTCAGAAATAAGTGCATGTTGCACTATCACATGTAATTAACTCAAGTATGCTCAATTTGTGCATCAGTTATACATACTAAATACAAACTGGTTCTGGTAAAATCAAGCATACATGATATTGTGTAAAAAATGTACCCACGTATAAAAATAAATTGTACATTAAGCTTTTTTGTTTAGATCATGAATTTGAAAATTCATAAAATATCACAAGTAAAGATAGTATTTTGAATAGAGATATCCTAATAATATTTTCTTTAGGAAATATCAATTTTACAATTATATATTAAACTAATATACTGATTTTATCGTAAAATGCTCATATAATGGTATTAGTGCTCTCATGAATTGTCGAATTTTGGAATTGATTAAGGTTGAGTTCATCCAAATTTTGCATATTGAGAAGTGAAAATAGAACTAATAAATTTATTGCTATTTTTTAGGCTTTTTTCGTTGTAGAAAATTAAATGATATGATATTTTTTGTAAGACATAAATATCACTGAAGACTAATAATAGGATACCAGATAGTCTACAATGTAAATATGAATTCTATTTATACAATATATTTGGTGCCTTGGGCATGGCATAAAAAAATTTTGAATTGAAATATGATAACCTAGAATTAAAAATGTTTTGCTCATTTTTACGATGTTAAAAAACAATTTATGGATTGCACATGAATGACTATAAAAAGTGCAATTGATGGAATGTTTTGCAAGAAAAGAGTGAATGGTAAATGAATGAAACTAAAAAATTTGTTGGTACAATTATGCTGAACATATTTTGAACAAGCTGTAGTTCTTGATGACTGGGGATAAAACTGATTGCACCTATAATCTGGATAAATAAACATCAAATGCGAAATCCGAGTTGTAGGTAAGATCTAGTGGGGGGGGGGCATCTTGAGCGTGAGTGAGGGACAACCCACTGGTTCTCAAGCGAAAAATGATTTTTTCAGTGCCAGTTGTGGTAACCGAAAGTGGTGAAATCGGTCTAAAGTCTTTGAGTACTCACCTTCGAGCAGTTCAACACTCAGCATTCTTGCAGTAATAATCATCTAATTTTTTAGGTTTAATGTTTTCAAATGGTGCCTCTGCCATAGAGCATTTCCTTGAAAATGTGGCAATGATAGAATGTCATTGCCTATCTTGAAAGGAACCCAGAAAATGTTGGCTTCTGAACTGTACAAAGAGAACTCAGAAGCGAGAAGTAGTGCTAAAGATTGATTTTGTTACCATGTTCCATTAGTTAAAATTTTTCATTGGTTGAAATGGTATCCTTTCAAACTCAGTACAAAGAGCGTTGCATTACAAAGTTCAGTGGTATAACTTCAGAAGAGAAATGGCTCTCATTTGATATTCTAAGAAAATCGAGGTCGAAAATTACTTTAAGATAGACTGAAGTTAAATTTGTGTTCCTTCAAATTTTTCACACAATTTTGTTGAGCTATTTAGATTGGAAATGTACACAGGTGCAATCCAGTTTTGCTTGGATAAAGCATAAACCAATAAATTTAAAAGCATTGTTGGATGTTATTCTTAAAGATGATTCTGTTGTTTCTAGAATTTCTACTCGCCTTTATCTATTCATATTTTACAACGACCATTCACACTAAAATTTCATAGTAAAATATACGAGACAAATAATTTAGCAAAACCATTTTCTTCGAAGATATATTGGAGGTAGACAAAGTATTATCCGATATCGATCCATCACTATTCTTTGCCCTCTTCGAACAGTTGTAATATTCATATTATTTCTATGGCATTTCTTTTTCAAAACCAGCTTCAGCAATTGATGTATTAGAGCCACAGAGGATCAAATCGCCACTTCTAGCTAAAATAAGTTTCAACAAATTCATTTTTATGTTCCAAATTTGAAAAAAAATTGCATTTTTCTCTATTTTTCCCCATTTTGAGCTTGATTTTAGTAACATTATCAAGAAAATCAAAGATTATTCGATGTTATAACAGCACTAATGCCTATCTAAATCTATTCAATATGATATTTCAAATGCTGGACAGAGTGATACATGCCTATGAAAAAATAATTCTGCTGTGGTTTTTCCCTTTAGCCATGGAGGGATCGTTATACATTTGAATTGAAATGAAGAAATGCAATTAATATTAGTCCTTTTTATACTTTGCACGTTCCTTTTTAAATATGATTAATCAATCAAATCCAAAATGAAAACAGCTTATGGTTCTTACAATTCTGTTTCAAAATTTATCAACATCAATTGGAAAACATATTACTCAAAATAAATTTAAGTACATAAAAAACACCATTAGATTTTCAAGAACATACTCAATTTCCTTGGTGAAAGGTGCGATGCAGCACATCAAGGTATTAACTTATTTACTATATATATATTTTGATCATGTTGTACTCAGGGAAAGTTTTAACTTACCTAGCCTCGCATCTCTTGTTCTCCTAAGCTCTCTATCCCATGCCTTTACTTGTTTAGTTTTGAAGTATCCTTCAGTTGATTTAAAAAAGTCACTCAGATCTATTTTTTGCTCTGTAAAAAAATGAACGGGCAAATTTTGGTATATGAAGCTACTGATATTTATTGAAATTTCTCGAATAGAAGAAGAAAATGGACATCAAAATTGCCAATATTACTCTTTAAAGTTGAAAAAAAACGTAATCAAGATACTTTCAATTGATTTAGTAGAACTTGAAATGCTGATTAATAATAAATAAAATAAGTAAAATATTTCACGGCAACAAATAAAAATTCTCCTTGAATACAACTTTGAATTACCAAAATATTTAAATTAAAAAAACCATAAAATACATAAATAGTTTATTCTTTTGGTCAATTTCTGAAACATTTAAACACATAATAAATCTTCTAAAACATTTAATTCGATGCTTTTCTTTCACGGATTTATATTGCACAGTAATTACCCATTGAATCCAGTGTAAACGACAATAACTATGGTCTTATTAAATTTTCAAAAAAATCGTTTTCTATTTTAAGATAAGCAATATTTTTTATTTTCTTGATCAAGTTTTACTCATGGTAAAACTGACAATTTGGATTGCACTGTTAAAATTGTATCAAATATGCTGGGTAAAATACATGACATTGAAGTTCACAGGTCAACTGAAAAAATTGAAATCTAATACTTGTCGAAACTAATTTGCTTGCTGTCCGCAATCGGAACTTTCATCAAAAGGTAAGCAACCAAAAGAAGCAAAAATAATATGCTAATATTATTTCAACATCAAAATTTTATTGCTATGAAAGAAATTAATAGACAGAAACCCATGCAATACTAGCCTCTTCAACAAAGAGACTTCCTTTTTAAATGCATAATCTAGAGTTCTAGAAAACATCTTTGAAATAAGAATCCCAACGTTGGTTTTTACCTCTTTCATATTCGTCGGCTTGCAAGATCATTTCGAATTTGTCGAGGTCTTTCACAATCTGCGCTTCTGGAGTTACAGCATTTTCGTATTCTGTCCACAGGTCCATAATAAGTTGTGCTGAACTTCTATCTGCTAATGAATCTAACATATGCTTCAATGCCGCAAGCTCGCGACTATGTTTCTCCGTTTCAGAAATGCCATCATAAGGAGTTATATCTCCAACAAGTGCCTCAGCTATGTCGTGAACTATTGCCATCATGGTACATCTAATATGTCACGACTTCTCATAATTATAAGAATTGATCATTTTCAAATTAGAAATTGTAGCAGTCACACCTTTGCTTATCAATCATGTCATCTTCAATAATTATGCTCATTATTCCCATCCTATATTGATGGTCAGCAACTGATTCTGGTAGTTTGATGCCATTATTCACCCATCCAGTCCTTTTGATCTTCTTCAGCAAGCCGACAAAACGTAAAAAACTTATGGCGCCAGCAGCAGAGTTGTTACTAGATTGAGAGGCACCAAGAGAAGAGGACATCACTGAAATACTGCCTCTAATTCTTGAGAGTTGCAGGGGGGTCAAAGCAGCCGTGACATGTAATAAAAATTGGATTGTAACTATGAGTAAGAGAATTTGCATTTGGTTCAAATATTGTACATTCATCCAACGATTTCAAAACATTTTAAAACAGAAAAAAGTGAATAAAAGGTAATAAATAAAGATAATAGAAGTTGAAGACGTTTTACAATTGGTGTTCTGAAAGATAAAAGAACCAAAATAAAAAACCAAACGAAAAATTTACCTCAACTTGTAAGTTAGGCAAACATACAAAATATTGATGGAATTTTCCAGTGAATAGTTTTTTTACTGACTGTCACAAAGTATATGGAAAACCCAAATTCCAGATTAGTGAAATAGTTGCATTTTTTAGTACCAGTGTGTTAGGACCAAACAAAGAGCAAGAGTAAAATGCAATTCGGCATGTTTTATTACTTGCTAGAGCTTCTGTGTTGA